>JANBXA010000397.1:0-14201 GCA_030556225.1 Cricetiscus sungorus | reverse complement strand
ACATCTTTCTTAGGATATTTGGCTTAATTTTTAAAGTTTGGATTACAGAATTCAAATACTGGCTGGGCTCAATTGAGACTTTTAAGAAAGGCAATTCCAGATTTAAATTTTTCTTCAGCAATGAATTAAGTTTGATGACAGCCTATTATTTGTTCACAAAAGAAATAAACCTTATCCACTCAAGTTTCATGGGTTTTATACTAATGCACAGCAGAAAACACCACCAAATCTGATCAAAATCATTCAAATAAAAAAGAGAAATGCATGTAATTTTTTTGTTTCACATAAGAAAGTTTTCTAATTATAAAAGGAAGCCTTAGCAACTAGAGTCACTTTCCTGATACCATAAAGCATTTGCTAATAGACAACCAGTTCTCAAGCCCAACACAGTTCAGGTTTCCACATGAAGGTCAAAGACCTGGTATCATTCTTTCATTTAATTTTATCCATAAGATGGTTTTTGAAAAACTCTTCCTACTATGCCTCTTTTTCAGTCTTCCTGAAGACAAGTCACAGCTAGTGAACAATCAAGAAAATAAACGGAAGAGGAAATAAGTAACCACACTAGCTCAGCATTTCTAATAATGCTGTGACACTTTAATATGATTCCTCATGTTTTGATGACCCAAAACCATAAAGTAATTTCCTTGCTACTTTATAACTATAGTTCTGCTACTGTTAAGAATCATAATATAAACATCTGTGCCTTCCAAAGGTCTTAGGCAACCCTGTGAAAGGGTTGTTTGACCCACAGGTTGAGAACTGCTGGACTAGAAGAAAGCAACCTGGGAAATATAAGAGAAATCAGAAAAGCCATTTACGATTCCCTATCTACACAAACAAAACACATACCCCATCCAAAACTACCAATTCCCCACAAAAAGAAACAACAAAACTCAACATACAAAACAGCACATTCATAGGACTTTCCTAAATTCAGCTCAGATACCAACACCCTATTATTCCAGAATGACTGTCTAGGGCTAAGGAGCTGGCTTAATGGGGAGAGTGAGACTGGTATTCAGATCTCCAGCACCTGTGCAAATGCTGGGTGGGTGTGATGCCCCTCCTTTGTAATTCCACTTTGCTGGGAAGTGGGGACAAGGAAGGATCCCTGAGCAGACTGGCTAACTCGCCTAGCTCGATCAGCACACCCTGGGTTCAAGTGAGAGATCAAGAATCATATAAGGAAGTGAGTGATCCAAGGAAGACACAATGACATCAACCTGGTCACACACAGGTGATCATGCATGCACATGTATGTGCATGTGACTGCACACACACACACACACACACACACACACACACACACACACCACTTACTGCTAGGCATGGTCCCAAAACTTGAGAGGGTTTAGGGGAAAAAATCAGGATGGAGAATTCCAGACAGTCTGGGCTACTTTACAAGTTCTACACCATCCTGAATTGCATAGTGAAATCCTGTCTGAAATTACAAAATTATCAACTATCCATTCACTAAATATATGTACATTAACTTTAAAATGAGCAACAGCTGACAAAATCAAGTTCTTCTTTGGGATAAAGTCCCATTATGTTGGCTAGGCTGTTCTAAACACCAGAAGCTCAAGAGAGTTCACAGCCCAAGTTTCACAAAGTAGCTAGGACTGCAGGCAATACACACAGTCTAACCCAAGCTCAGTTCTCGAACAGATTTGTGTTTTTTTTTTAATTGATTTCACTATCATCTGTCTCCGGAAAGGAAATGAAACAGTATTCCCATGCCCTGCTTCCTGTGTTCTGAGTCTTCTGAGAGGTTCAATCTTTCGAAGGTATCCAGAGAAAAGGATGACTCATCTAAAAAGTTAGCTTTAAGATCACTTTTTATCTAGGGCTGGAGAGATGGCTCAGTGGTTAAAAGGGCTGGCTACTCCTAAAAAGGACCTGGGTTCAATTCCCAACACCTCTATGGCAGCGCAAAACTAACTTATGGGCTTTGTGGGGACCAGGCATGCACATGGCACATAAATGCAGATAAAAAAAACATCAATATAAAATAATAATAAATTTTAAAACTTTTAGAATACCCCTTGCTATTTTAAATGAAAAGGAAACTTTTCCCTCTTTTTTTAGTTACTTTTTGCTATAAGAAGAGGTGGAATCTCCGGTACTACAGTGCTGGGCTTCACTTACTGCTTACGTGTTCTGGATCTTCTAAACAACAGATGAAATGAGCAAGAAGAGAAAGAAGAGAAAGACATAAAAGCTACAATTCCGCCTTACTAAAATACATTAACTAAACTGTTACCAATACAGAAAGCCCACCACCTATGACAAAAGTTAACCTACAGTGTGGGAGACACACTGGGGGAGCAAACAGTGTAGAAGATGACAATAATGACCACCTGAGTAATGTTCATAATGGTCAAACAGGTCCTCATTTCTTAAGACTGAAGCCCCTTTCCACCTATAAAAAAGCCTTTGCCAATGCATTTTCTCTTCTTATATAAGCACTTAGTGTTTACTTTTAAAGAACATCTCAAAAGACAATAAGAGTATTGCTTTCTTTTTCATAATTCTGTACTCAGTTGTTTTGTTTTGCTGTAGACTGCACACAGTGCAATAATTTACTTTCATAAATAAATTTCTGGGCACAATCCTTTTCGTCAATACCACTTAATTTGGCCTCATGCTTTTCTTCAGACAAATGTGACCAGCAACAAAAATAATGTAAAACATGCATAATGTACACTTTAGGTATGAGCTACAACTTGTTTTAATTTCTTCAATGTTGCTGACAATAGTTCATTTTCAACATTACTACACAGGCATGTATGTATGTACACATGCACGTGCACACACACACACACACACACACACACACACACACCCATAAATTGCAACATTAGATACTAAGAGCAGAACGCAAGAACTGCCAATATTTTAAGTTAAAAAAAATAATTTTAAGTTGAGAAAAATGCTAGCTATCACTTTTTAATAAAACATACTGGGGAGAAAAAAATGTAAACCTGAGAAGAATAAATAAACTTATAAACCTTAGAAAAGAAATTCATCAACTTGCTTATCAACTAATACTTTAGAATTTTACTCATAAATACAATTTGACTATCCAAAAACATATTTCTCTTGATAAGGATGAACACAAAAAAAGTGAAGAATAGTTTTATAACTTAATTTGTGGCAGTGACAGGAAATTCATGCCTACAGCTTTTTTATACCAGCTCCAAATTAAACTTTTACACAGAAGTCCTGTTTCTAAATCTATGCTTGAACTATTATTTTCAACACCCTCAATTCAAAATGAGTGGTGATATACAAAATACATCCTCTCATATTCTGAACTTTCAAAAAAACCTCAACGAAAAAAGGCCTCAACTACCTTTAGATAGTTTGTGCATGTTCCTCGGGTCCTTTGTCTTGGAAACAAGATAGGTGACATCTATTTACCTACAGAATTGAGTCTACCCTAAAAGCACAATTGTCTACTCAAAATTCCCATGATGGAATGACTTAATGCTTCCAAGCTCAACACTATGGATTTTTTTACTAACAAACCTCAGTGGAAATATGCAACTTAATTCGATCATATTTTTTTCCACATCAGCTACTTTTTTAAAAGGCCAATTTCTGAAAATTCATTAATCATCTTTCACAAAACAAAAACAATTAGCTTTTCTTCTTTCCCTACATTAAAACAATCAAAATAACTAGCTATAATCCAACCAGAAAGCTTATTCTGCTAGAGAGGGCTGTCACCAAGCATTCTGATTGGCCAATGTCTAAGACTTAAACATATGAAGCAGGGTGGTGATGGCACACCCCTTTAATCCTAGCACTCAGGGGGCAGATGCAGGAGTTCCAGGCCAACCTGGTCTACAGAGGGAGTTCCAGGAAAGCCAGAGATACACAGAGAAACCCTGTCTTAGAAAAAAAAAGAAACAAAACAAAATAAAACAAAACAAAAAAACCAAATACATTTTCTTTTAAACCTGATTTAGAGGTGGGGTACATTAAAAAGACTTTGGAATCACCCTGAACTGGAAAGCATTGAACTAAAATAGTTTGTCTAAAGATTTTACCCCCATTTCCTCAATTTAAAAGGAACTATCAGACAGGGAGACACTCTTCAACCGAGGTGTGCATCACCACTTGAATCATGTTAATGTTTCCTTTAAAATTAAGTTCCACAAAAGAGAGATTACAGAGGATAGGTTAACTTACTTACTCAGATTAGCTTATCTTCAAGTGGTATAATTCTGAATAAATGTGTATTTATTAATTTATGTTGAAGGTCTATTCCAAAATGAGCATTTTTCCAAACACACAAACTATAAAAAGTGGTTAGATATTTAGGCCAGCCTACAAATGCCAGGAACAACTGCCCCATCTCGCTCAACGTTTACTTCCACTAGACATGGAGCTCTTTTCTTTTATCCCATGTACTTCCCACTTCCACCCACTGCTAAGTACTTGGCAATTATTCATGGCCTGAAGTGTGTAAAGTGAGAAGCAGGGTGTGGCAGAACACACATATCCCTGCCTACCAGCCTGGGCCAGCTTCATAGTCCTTGCCAGAAGGAGAGAAGGGAGGAAAATATGTTAAGGTGAGGAGAGAACGCTTCTCAGAAGATCAATATGTTTAAACACAAGAAGTCTCATCAATCAGAAGCAACAGGGGATCCAAATCTGGCCCTTTTAATATCGGTGTATGTTTTCAAGCTCTGTACGTATTATTTGGATGAAACAAGGCAGTGACAACAGGCTAAACACTAAGACAATTCAAGAGGTTACAAGTTCTATATGACTAAGTCTAATAAAGCCAACAATCACCTACTTCAGGTTAAGCAAAGACAAGTCATTTAACAGACATGGCTAATACACTGGCCTACAATGTACTCAGGTAAAATTACTGACCAAACCTGAAAGGGATGGAATCAGACCCCAAAACTGCAATCCAAGTGAAGATACAGAAAAGAATTAATTGTACATGTTAGGCTCAGGTTTTACAGAAAACAAATTCGGTACAGAAAGAAAGTTCTCCTTTATCACAGAGCAGAGGAACCCAGAGTAGCATCCTGTATCACAGGAACAATGCACCAGCAAGCAGTCTCTCAAGTCTAGAAGGCTGTAAGCACAGCCAAAGACACTGAAAAGTGAAATAAAAATCTATCAATTAGAGAACACATGCAGTAGTAATGTGAATGGTCACTCTAAAATTCACCTTTCCTGTATATTGAGAAATAACCACACAATCACTTAGCAGAAGGCAGACCTACTGAAACTCAGAGGCTTTTAATGGTAAGCCGCTGCAGCATTGTGGGGCCATATAGTTCTGTTTTAGAGATATGGTCACTCAAGTAACATCAGCCTTATAGAAAATGACTTCTGAAGACACAGGTATACTGGTGAATATTAAGATAGTACAACAAAGAATATTTTAATATTTTTCCATATACTCAGCACTTTAAGAGCATGAAGACTAGAAGTCAGGCAGAGACAGGTTGCCAACCTAATTCCACATCCGTAGATTTAGAACCAGAGGAGAATTTTAGTTTGTAAATCTTGGTGGACAACCATCTTCATGCAAACCACTCGTGACATGCATTCCTACCCAGTTTGGTCCTAAAAGAAAAGAAAATCCTCAAGGAAAACATTCTGCGGGCTTTGGTGATAGATCCTAACTGCTTCAGGATCTATCACATGCTTCATGAAATTCACAACTACTACCAGAGGGTCATTACAGTGCCTGCAAGTGGGGGCAGGTCCATCTCCATCATCAGAAACAGCCACTCAAGCACTTCCCATTACACAAGCTTCTAAGTCAGAATGATCCCAGAAGCTCGGTTAGAAGTATAGATAACGATGAAATCAGTGGTGATGTTACCGTTTGAAGTGCAGCTGGACTGCTGCTGCTAATGATCCCAGTCAGGGGGCGCTAAGGCCTGTGAAGCTTTGTGTTCTAAAACTGCATCCTCTTCTGAAATGAGGTGAACAATTAGGTGTTTTTTTGTTGTTTTGTTTTTGTCACCTATAAAGTGAAGAAAAACAAGGGAGACCTCAAAAGACAGGAAGCAGTCCCCAACTCAGGAACAGTTTAGTTTCCAAGGCTTGTCACACCTTTGAAAATGTATTTGTTTTAATTAACCTATTTATACCACAGTTTCTAAGGAAAAAGCATTCCCTGTCCTCTAAAACTTTGTCCTAACTGAAAAAAGTGTATGTGTAGACATGGTCTACTATGAAGAGAACTGGATTACAGGTGTGCTCAGTTTCTGCTGGTTTTTTGATAACTGCAGCTTATTGTGATTTAATAAGAATCAGGATAAACAATTAGGCCGAACAGAAGTTTATTAAGGGAGAAATAACTCACAACTTAGGCAGATGCACGCGGCGGGTTCCAGCAGATCCTGAGCCTTCCAGCGTCCACCACCCAAAAAGGGCGCGGCCCGACCCTCTCCCAACCTTTTCTCTCCGCTCCCATCTGGCCCTGTCTCCGCCCCAATGGGCATGGCCTAAGCCACAGGTGCAGACAAGGTGACTATCTCGCTACAATTCCCCTTTTAGTCTAAAGAAAAGATTTGGGTTTGATACAAAACTATATACAAAACAGTGAATAACAAGTGTGCTCTAAGAAAAGGAAAACTGAGAACAAAACGACCTACATATCTAGTCCTAGGATGAAGACATAACGGAGTTTACAATAGAGTTATCCTAAGCTAGAAAGCTTAAGCCTAGTACCTAATCTATCTAACTAGGAAGAGAGAATAGTAGTTGTGATGGTTTAATCTACAACCTCATCAAGACCTGAGAAGGAAAATAGCAATACTAGGATAGACAGGAAGTGCGGATGGGCAACTTCCAAAGGATGCCTCAAAGACAGAAACAGCAAGCTACCTGGATGTCACCCAAGGTCTCAGAGCAATGTTGGTACAGCCAGTTTTGGCTAAGGCCAAGAGTACCTGGCAGATCACAACAAAAGAAGGGAGGAAGAAAGGCTGTCTTACCCTGACTTGGCAAGGTTCAGCAGTCTTCTGTTTGTCTCCTGCAAGCACATAGGACCGCATGTCCAGATCAGTTGTCAAGGTAGGGGCAGTTCCTTGCCCAAGAGGCCATGGCCGAAGTGAGGGTGAAATCCAGAAGGAGCAAAAACAGTGTCCAACGTACTTTTGGGAAAGTGCATGGTGCTGTCAGGAGCAACAGTGTCTCATGTCAACGGAGTACTAATATTAAAACATTTAAATGCCGTGTTCTGCAGGTCTATGAAGTGATTGGAGATTAAGCATCTATTTCTGACTAATCTCATAGGCAAAGGAAACACGGGTGAGGATGATCTGTAATACTCAGGAACTTAGCTAAAAACCTGATTAAAACTTCCTTGAGAAAAGTAAGGATACACACCTAAACAATATAATTATGCACATGTAAATTCCTAAAGTAGAGGTAGAGTAGAAATGTCTAGACAAGAGGGCAGCAAGATAAATATCCTAAACTGTATCAATATACAAAATGTCTTGAACTCAAACAAAGTATACATACATTGAATATAGCGAGAATAATGTGCATAAAACATAAATGGAAAGATTTCACACAATATGACAAAATATAATATACAATTCTTCCAGTACATAGATTACCACAGATAAGAATATATAACAGTGTAAGCTGAAATACTAATATCTCACTCTTACTAAACAATTCACAAGAAGGTAGGCCAATCTACCTATATCATTCTGAACCATACCTTTCCCAACCATACCCTATTCCTGTCTAAAAGAGATAACCGAGTCTAAATATCATTTTCCATACCCAACCTCAAGTAACTAAAACCAACCCTATGAAGATGAATATTATCCCTAAATTCCAAGAGTGGGGAGAGGGGCGTCGTTATCTTAAGATTACTTCCTGCTGAAATGGGACGATGATTGCTCCATGGGATCCTGTAGGAAGAAAATGTTTAGCAACCAAATTTTTCAACAGAATTGGCTGTGACATATATCAAATACAGAGCCTCTGAGTGTTATTTGGGGCACACGTGGCAGCGGGACCCGCTGCGGCTGGCAGGAACAACCTGCCTTAACATAATGGTGTCAGAACTGGGATTGAGTACTTTCACTTAAAACTTAACAAAATCTTAAAAAAATAGTTTTTAGAAACAAGGGAACAGAGACTAGCATGACTTCTTGGTAGCAGCATTTTCTCAGTTGGATTTGTTTTGCTATAGACAGAGATTTGCACGGCTCCTTAAAGGGAGGTTTCCAAAATTAGCATAAGCTGCAAAAAAGCCACCTTGCTTTTAAAGAGCTCTGCTAACAATTCATTGGTGTGTACGAGAGCTGCAATGAAGGTTTACACTGTGTTTTAAAAAATATGCTGGCTTGGGAGAGAAAAAGAAAGGGGATACAATGGTTTAAAAAAGAAAAAAGAAAGTAGAATGAATGGGTATAATGGGGCATGCCATTAATCCCAGCACTCCGCAGACAGAGGCAAGCAGATCTCTGTGATTTCAAAGCAAACTTGGTATGCACTGAATTCCAGGACAGATAAAAATTTCACAGAGAAACCTTGTCTCAAAATATGTAAAAATAGAAGTAGAAGAAATAGAGTAATAAAAAAGCCACGTAAAGATGGAAAACACAAAGAAATTTTGTATACTATACGTGATTCTGTTGTCTTTAAATTATTTGCTTGCTGAGAAAATAACAACTACTAATAAAAGAAATGCTGCTGGATTAACTGAATTTATATATTTTAAAAATGCTTTGACTCAAATATTTAAGCCTAAGGACAAGTTACTGGGGAAAAGGATTTCTATGTTTGTTTCCACAGAAAATGAAAAGCTATGGATTTCTTCCAGACTTATGTAGTTTGATCAAGCAAGACCTCCAGAAGCAACGTCAACGGGACATTGCAACATTTCAGCCCACTACAGCCAAGATTTCTGTGTCTTCTTTGGAACCCCATGACAGTGCCCTCTACCAGCAGGAAGTAGTTTGGAAAGAACAATGCCCAAATTCCCAAATATTGTTTATAAATGTTTGTTTTCATTTAAATGGACTTGGTTATAAATGGCTATAACCACAAGCAATCTTTTTAAAGTTAAAAAGGGAATTATGGTATAGATATGAATACTTTGCTTTGGAATGGATTTTCATTATTGATACAATTTAAGGTCAATTTTGTGATATGTATATTTCTCTTGTTTAGGTATTGTGTTTATATAGCTCATTGGGAAATGTAATGTATAATTTAGTACAGATTAGAGAGTTACCTATGATAGTCAAACTTGGAGTTAAGTTAGTTAGGATTTCTAGATATGCAGAGATGTATTTGAGATGAATAGGCATTCTTCAAACCTTTCAAAGACCTACGGAATATGACATTTAAAGTGGTTTAGGGATTTTCTTGACAGTGAGGCACAACTGCTCCTGGTAACACCACCTACAGAAGAAAGGAAGATGGACATCGAAGAAACACATTATGAACTTTGCTTCAAATATGGCAAGACTAGCCATTTGGGCAAGGTACTGCTCTTCTGGACTGTTTGACTTTATGTTGTAGAAACTGGACATGCAGGACCCACAAAAAGGTGACGGCTGATGCAAGATGGACATTGCTACAGGGTTCCTGCTTCATGGACGAGGCAGCCAGACAGTCTACAGGACACAGAGAAAAATGACTGACAAACTGGCAATACAGGTGGACAGTTTAAAGTTTCCTGCTTTGTTGAGGAGTCTGGACACACACTATGGCCTATGGGCTGAAGATGGAACATTACAGAAGAACTTTGGGTGACTGACCAGGCAATGAGTTGTCTCTGACATTTCTAGAGTTTATATATTATCCTTCTGTGGTCTTTGAAGGAGTTGAAGACAGATAGTTATGCTTATAGTTTTCCTTAGTTAGGATTAAAGATAAGTTACATATAGGACTTTAGACTCACAAAGATAGGATAGATAATATTTTCTTTAAGTCTTACAAAATGTTAATGGACTAAATATTGTTAACTGTGATTCTTATTTGATAACTGTTATATGATATATTTTGCTATGTTAAGGTTAAACCCCTTCTTTTACTTTAGACAGAAAAGAGGAGATGATGGGAGATGTGATTCTGTATATATGTTTCTCATACTGGTTAATAAAGCACTGTGGCCAATGAGATAACAAGATAGGCGGGGCTAGGAGACCAGGAGGAGGAGAGAGGAAGTAGTAGGTGTCAACATGTAGCCCAGGGAGGAAGGAGGACGCCCGCCTCTGGTCCCCGATAAGACGACCACGTGGAAATACTTAGATAAGTAGAAATGGGTTAATAATTATGGCAGAGCTAGCCCATTAACAGTGATGGTCACTGGCCAACAGGATTGTATCAAATACAGAGTCTCTGAGTGTCATTTGGGGCACACGTGGCAGCGGGACCCACTGCGGCCGGCAGGAACAACCTGCCTTAACAGCAGCTAAAACCTAAAGTTCCAAATTCTAAATTCCTAAATTTTCTCCAGAGAAGTCCCTCAAAAAGATGTAAAGGGACTCTCCTCACAGAGTACTGCTAATGGAGAGACCTACCAGAATCATCAGAAGCTAACAGGAAAGGACCTGACTAATATAGCATGCAAGTTGTTCATAAATCACAGCAAAACTATGCAAGGACTTATATTATTTCAGATAAAAAGGTAAAAATTAAATGCTGCTAAACTAGTTGGTCAACCAAAGTTTGGCAAATCCAGAAAGGTCTCAAACGCTTCCTGGAATCTCATCAACTCAACTGAGGGAAGAAATCACTGACTTGAGAAGAGGGGGAATGTAACCCAAAAAAATGTTGCCAAGTTCTCAACATAAATGGTACTTAAGTAAACAAAAAAAACCTCACACACTACCTCTTACAGTAGTTGGTAAGCTTTATAACTTGGGTAGCAGATTTAAAAAATGCGACTTGGTGACAAGTCACTTTTCGCAGCTACCTGAAACCTCACACAATTAAAGAGCTACTGTAAAATGTATAGCCTTTCACTGAAAGGATGCAGAAATGGACAGGGAGGGGGCAGAAGGAGGTAGGCCAGGATAAACTGGTTTGTGCAATAGTCAAAAAGAACATTTAAATATCACCAAAGGTTCCCCTCATAGTGCATGGTAATCTGAGCCACCTCTGAAGTGGTATGTGATACTGGGGTTTTACTAGCTTTGCAGAAAAACTGTCTTTTAGTCAAAAATAATGACAGGCAACAGGCAATCTATACAACCTTCCTTGTAAAAATTTTTCAAGAATGATTATGAGACAGAGGAATGAACGGCATGCCTAATGTTTACAGCCATGAACAGAAAAGCTAAACTGAACACAGCAATCTTTTTGTTTGAACTTGATTTCTCTCTTTAGATTACATGAATTAGACATTCCATGAGACACATACAGACAAGTCTCCATGCAGGGAGGTGCAGGGACAACTACTTTATTACCCCATCTACTTGCTAATTATGATGCTCTTACAGCACAAGCAGAAACATTTCATTATGAATAAACAAACATTAACCGTACCATAGATAGATGAAATAGCTAACTTTAGTAGCCCTTAGCTGTAGACACTTGCAGACCAGTATGAGAATGAAAATTCAAATGGGACAAATTCAGACAAATATATCTAAAATGTGTTCCCATACATAGCAGACTAGAAACAAAACAGATTTTTATGAGAATGAAGTTATGCTCTCAAATTGTCTCAAACTGAAGCTACTCACTTTTTTAAAATTCATTTCCTAATAGCATAACTGCTTTGTAAAGCAATCTAAGCCTTCTCATTACACTATGCAGTTTTACTGGAAGCTGACTTGATGCAGAGTTATAATCCCCCTTCAAAACCGGAGAAAATGACAAAATAAAATAAAATAAAATAAAAATAAAACACATCACTTTAGTTGTGCATTAGACCACAATCATTAACTTCAGCTTGAGTAACACTTAAGAAGTTAACAGCCTTCCAATTATAAGAATGTTACTTTTTGAAACTATTTGTAAAATTACTCTGGAAAAAGTACTACCAATTAAAACACACACACACACACACACACACACACACACACACACACACACACACCTCCATCTGGCCAATCATCCACCCTCTGCTATCTTCATCCGAAAAGACACAACTTTCTCTTTTCATACTGTTCAGTAAATAGCTTTTTTTTTTTTTTGGTCTCAATTTTATTTTTAATCTAATTCCTTGAGAGTTTCAAAAGAACACCTTACCCAGGTAGTAATACTTCACAAATATCCTCAGATTTATAAATAATCTGCACCAATATGTGGTTTCAAATAACATGATACTTTAAAAGCAAAATTAATGTTAGAAAAAAAAATCAAAACCTCTAAAATGGGACGAAAGCATCTCACAGAAGGCTGTCGCTGTAATTGTTCCTCTAAAAAGATTTTTCCTTGAGTAGGCCCCTCTGGTGTTCAGTAGATGTTGCAGCATAAATATTTTTCTTAAAGCACAACTTAAGTCTGATACTTAACATTTAACCCCCACACACCCCAAAACTCATAACCTCGTAGCTCATTTGTTCTTAAGAAGATTCACTATGCATTTCAAATGGTAAGACAAATACCCTAACGTTTAATTGGGATAATTCATGGTTGATAGGGCAACCAGTCGAATAAACTAAAGCATAATCTCTCTCTCCCAGGTTGGGAGGAATAAATAAACCTCAGGCTGGACTAATAGAGAGAAAGTTAAAGCAATCTTCCCCTGCAGGTAACTCAGCGTTCGGAGAGGGGAAAATGCCCTAAATTCACAGTGCCATGCAGAGTGTGCAACTCGGGCAAGACAATCTAGAGCTCCCAGCCCCTTGGTACTGTTGTTTCTCTTCTCCACAGACCTTCCAGCAGAGAGAAACCAATAAAGGAACGCGAGAAATGCTGTCTATCTGATACTGTGGCAACACCGAGGGTGAGAGTTGGGCTAACAGAATAATGATCTTGCTCTAAAAAGCAACCAAATACCAGTGTGGAAACTATGGTGTGCTGAGTGCACTTCAGGGCCTCGGGGGGGGGAGGGGGGACTTGAAAATATCCGGTGCGGGAAAGACAAGAGCCGCACTGCGTTCGCTTTCGGGGTAATACCCACCCCCAGCACCCCCAACCTCTAACACTGCACTGTCCTAGAGAGAAAATAGAAGGGAAAGTGTGAAACTGAGAGGCTGGGCGGACGAGGGGCTACAGTCACCTCCGGTGGGCAGAAGACGATCCCGGAGATGCCCGGATGGCAGGCAGGAGAGAAAGAGAATAAAATGCAACTGGGCTCAAAGCAAGCCCTGACCTCGCCCCCTCGCCCAGCAGGCACTGGCCGCTCCGCCTGTCACACAGCGACAGGTCCATTAAGGGGCGGGGCCTGGATGGCGGCGTGCGCCAATAGGAGCCCGAGGGGGAGGAGCCCAGGAGTCCGGGCGGAGCTCAAGCCACCCTGACCCCGCCCCCTCGCTCAACAGGCATTGGCCCCTCCGCCTGTCACACAGCGACAGGACCGTTAAGGGGCGGGGCCTGGATGGCGGCATGCGCCAATAGGAGCGCGAGCGGGGCCCTGGGCGGGGCTTCGGCGGAACCGCCATCCCAGTCCCTGTGCCTGCGGCCTTGTGCACATTCGCTGTCGTGCGCTGGCCTCTCCGGGGCCAGGAGCTCAGGCCTGCTTCCCGCGTGCATCCCGAGGAGCTTGGGAAGGGCCTGCGTCCCAGCCGGCTGGGGCACAAGATGCAACGAGGCTGACAAATAGATATTTTTACCCCTTGTCTCTTGTGTTTTCCAATTGCCAAGAAATTCTTTGCAGCTGCATCTTTTGACTGCAGGAATTCATTATTTACACCTGACACCTATGGTCCCATTTTAACTTTCTTTCCAAACTAGCTTTTCCCGGACTATATTGGCTGTTGCCCCGTTCTCACTTTAACAAACGAACCGACCAAAGGCCCCTCTATATGAACTTTTTCCTTGACGGGGCGTTTTGCTTATAACTTCTTCCTGCACAACTCACTTCCTCCACCCCCAAATCTCAAGTCAGAGCCGGATCATGCTGGGAGAGAAGCCCCCACAGCAGGCGCAGGAGTTGTTGTAAAGAACAAAGGCCAGTTAATATTTGATTGGTGTCTCATGTACATTCACAACTGTCCATCTCGCTAGCTAACAATGGAATTTTTTTAAATGAATGTAAAGATTTATACATATTGTTTTGTTGCTCATTG
>JANBXA010000396.1:0-10525 GCA_030556225.1 Cricetiscus sungorus | reverse complement strand
ATATGTTTTGTATTATAAAGTTAAAATTCCTAGAAAGCCGTGGGCTGATTCGTTGAAAATTTGCAAAATAAGTAAAATGATATGTAACTTCTTATAGTAAATAATTTAGGATTTTGTGCAATTATTGTCAGATTCGGAAAAAAGTGACAAATTAAATTTTATAGAATTACATTACTTTGAGTTTGGACCATCGTGGAAATTTTGAGAAAAATGTGACACTTTTTTATCCTGTTTTTAATAATTTAAGCTTTGTGAAACCATTGGCAGGTGGCAGTAAAAAAGTGAACGAAAACTTTTCACCATTAAACAGTTTTTATTTTTATTTCCGCAGATTCATGGAAACTGTGGAGGTGAAGTCACTTCCGCTTCAAATAATTTCAGATTTTTCCGGGAATCTTTCCCCCCACCGACCCCACCCCTGCAGACTTTCAAACCTGCAGTCACCAGAAGGTCACAGGGTCAGAGGGAACTGCAGGGATAAAGGGTTCCCTGTCACCCTGGAGTATGGCGTGCACATTTGCATATTCATGACTTCGTTTGCATACACCCTGCCCCAGTAAGAAAAGCCACCGATATGCAAATGAAATGTAAATATAAGTTGGGCAGCACTGGTCCTATGCGATTTGCATAACCCCTTCACATTTGCATACTCATGTCCTCATCTGCATAGACCCTGCTCCCTCAGAGCACTTCCGGTCCTGTGAGGTCCTGTGAACCCATCTTCCTTTGTTTCCGTTGTATATGTAAATATGGCTCATGAATATTCTGGGACGATTTGCATTAACGAGGGCCAGGCAGAGGTACACACCATGCAAATGAGCGAGGGATATGCAAGTGAGGAGCGAGTATGCAAATGACCGTGATATTCAAATTAGGAGGCAGGGGCGCCTGAGGAAAGGCATGGGTGGCTGAGATCCTCAGTGTGAGATACAGAGCAATGGAAACGAGAGACCACGCCCAACATGGAGGCGGGGCCTGGTCAACCGTGACGTGGGCAGCGGTGGACATGGCTGGGTAGAGTACACATCCCCAGCTCAGTGGTTCCAACCTCTGCACCTGAGCCTGGGGGAGCACAGGGAGCTGGATCGAGCATGGTCGCCCCTGCAGCGGTGCTGGCTGTGCCTGTGTTCCCAGTCCTGCTCGGCCCTGCCCCGTGATGCCAGCATGGCTCTTGCTCGCCCACTTCTGCCTCTTGCTGCTGAATCGTCCCCACTTCCTCTTCCTCCTCGGACCTGCTCTCTCCACTTCCGGCCCGCGGTTCCGGTTCTGCTGATCCTGCCCAGGCTCGGGGTCCTGGTTGCATTTGTCCTTCTCAAGGTAGTCGAGTAGTGGGTGACATCACCTGCCCAGCCCCGCCCCGCCCGCGTTCTCTGCTTCTCCTGTGTGGGTGTGGCCCTCGCTCTGATTGTGTGCAGGGTTTTTGGGCGTGGTCGGGGCGTGGCCCACAGGGTCTCCAGGGCTCCAGGCTAAGTTGGCCAGGCTGTGCAGGATGTGGAATTCAGGGCTCAGCACTGGGCATGGCCTATGAGGGCGTGGCATGGGCGTAGCCGCTCCTTAGTCCCTATGAGCCTGAGCAGCAGCCCCATGTCTGAGCAGCAGGGACAGCTTGTAATGTTTCAAAGTGAGTAACAGCATTTCAATTTATGATAAAAAAGTGTTAAAACAATTATTGAAAAATGTCCAAAAAGTGTTTACTTGCTATATTTCTATCATTATGAGAAAAACAAATGTATTTTCTAACACTCTATGCTAAGACCATGGTAGTTAAATTCAATACTGTTAAATAAACCATTATCAAACTCTGTAATGATTGCAGTTATTAATCTTCTTTGCCTGAGAAATAGAACACATTTTGATTTAGTAAGTCATTTCTCATTACTTGGGGACCCAGAGAAGTTTCACATAAAAATTATCTCTTCTCGGGTTTTTTTTTTTTTTTTTTTTTTACAATAATATTCCAGGAGTCCAGAGTAAGTTATTTGATCTTGTTGCATGGAAGCTCTGTGAGCATTGTTGTCCCTCAGCATGACTGTCATTTTTGTATAATGTGTTTGTTGTAGTATTTGTGCAAGTGTGTGTCTGTGTGAGTATATTTGTTTTCTCTGTGTGTCTTTATGCATTGCAACATCACCTACCTACTTTCTCCTTACATTTACAACTATACCATGTGGTCTAGTTGTTCTAAAGATAAAATGGAGAAAAGCTTATTTTTCTTTATGTAAATAAATCTGGGTTAACATAGAGGCACAAGAATGGTATTGTCTACATTCTGGAAATACAAAAATTGGAGCATAGGAAATATGATTAAATAATCATCAATCTAATTGAATGGTATGGTGATGCTTTCACTTTCAAATGTAGAATACTAGTGCCATGTAATTGTTTAGTAGGATAATCGAAAATAAGTATAACTAAACAAAGAGCTTTGCAGTTTTGGGAGAAAATCAATGAGGATATAATGCAAGCCCGTGAATGGGTGGGGTTGTTTAAGTATGTGGAAGTATTACCATAATGTTACAGAATGTTCGATCTTAACTGTTGCCTGGCAACAATGGTGGAATTCTCTATTCTTACAGCATGGGCACAAGAGGCAGAGAGCTGCTGAGATGCTAGATATTTTATCTCCCAAGCTATGTGCCCCATAATTATTTTTTATGAATGTCATCTTCCCTAAGAAGCATATCTATTGTTTAAGTAAATAAAAATAGCTCACATTTGTCCAAAAAAAGGTGAGCTTTCCATGGTTGAATTCTTTCAGGAATGTTTCCATCCATATGTTAGACCAGACTGGGGTTAATTGGGCAGGAGTTTATTTCTAATGAGCTCACTGACAAACATTAATTATCTGATATCCTATGAAACTTTTGATACACAATGTCTCTTTACCAATTCATTTATTTTGTATTCAAATCTATGATTAATCAGTGATCACTGGACTTTGACACAATCTTGTGAGATTCTAGAAAGAGAAAATCCTGCCAGGTTGTGTCATCTTCTGATTATATAATTATTAAAACAGGTCATTAGATAAGAAAAGATCACAGGAGTATTGTGCCACCTTGTGGGTGTCAAGTATGCGGGACCATCTATGTATTTAATTATGTGTCTAAAATAATTAAATAGACTATGACATTATCTACATGAGTCAGATTTGATGTAGCAGTGGGGGAAGTGGATGATGAGATCTCATATTATTTGATATTTAGTTATTTAAATGGGTGATAAGTGGTAAGTCATCAGTAGACTTTAAGTTTAGCACCTCATGGGAGTTATTAATATGCAAGACCATCTAAATATTTATTTACATGTTTATTTATTTTATTACGTAAAGAAATCATGTATTCCAGGAATAGTCCAGTGGGAGTTAAGTGTGGTTCTTAATCACATTATTTAATTGCTTAATTTAATTTTTCATATCAATGATATCCTCCTTCCTGACTGGAGTCTGGCCAGCACTCCCTGAGAGTCAATTATGTGATATTATCTAATTAATTAACTAAGTATTTACTTGTTATATATGCCATTATTTCATCAATGATCACTTTAGTTTGATGCCAACTTGTGGTGGTCAACTAGGCAAGAGCATCCAATTATTGACATATTTAATATTAAAATGCAATGGTGTCATCTATTGGGTAGTGCCAGGAATTTAGTGTTTCGCTATGTTAGTTTTTAGAGCAGAGGCCCGAGAATATGCAGCAGTGCCCAGAGTTCCATGGTCACTGGGAGATAGAGTCCAGAAGGTGTCATGCTGTCCAATGAGAAAAAGTGCAACAATTTGACCAAGTTTTGTGTGGCAGTCAGATTGGGTGCTAGCTGCTCTTCCTCCAAATTCCATCTTTCACCTTGCTTTACTATGAGAAGAACAAGTGGCAGCACCAGAGGCCCATCACCATCACAGATGCATTGCCAGGGGTGATGTCACAGAGAGCAACTATCTTCTCTCTTGGCTCAGCAAGTTAAACAGCAGCTGCCACTACAAGTATACCAGCTTCTGAAGTGGCTTTGTCAGGACTGCAGAAACTCAGTGCCACATGATGGCATTAGCCGAACAGAGTTCATTTGGCAAGACCATCTGATTGTCCCATTATTAAATTTATTAAAAATTTAAAATCACTGAAGATGGTGTCTTTCATGAGTTATGTCTGAAATATCCAATTATTTTGTCATTTTATTATGTAAATTATTCCTTAGGTATTCTGTGATCAGTGGAGTTTGGAGCTACTTTTTGGGATTCAAGGGTGCCAGAAATTCTCACCATCTTGAAAAGGCTGCAAGGGCTCAATTCTAAGTGGGGTGGAAGAGAGATGAGTCATCTTCTTCACCTCCCTGAAACAATTTGTTTTTGGACCCTGTTATCCTTCAGAAGACCCCAAGAAGGAACACAGGTAGGCTTACTGGATAGCCTACATACCACCCTTAGTGAAGCCTACAGAAACATCATGAGTTCTATAGCATAAGTGACATGCTTAACAAACAATCTCTTGTACGTGGCTCTTGGGCATATATCCTCTGTTGTCCTTTACAGGGACTCATTCCTCATAGGATGCCCACTACGAAATCTATGCACATACATACATACATACATACATACATACATACATACATGCATACATCATACATCCTCCCTCTCATTCTGTACAGGGTCTGCTCACAACATTCCAGGTGTCCCAACAGGATGCCCTCTAGGACATATATCCTCCCTTGTCCTGTATAGGGACTTCTCAAAAAATTCCAGTTGTCACCACAGGATGCACTCTAGGTGCTGTCATTGTTTAACTCAAGGACACCAGACACATGTAAAATAAACAAGTGTCCATAGACAGAATGAGACAACACATCAACCTGTGGTAAAACACCATCCCACACCAAACTCCTGAAACTGAACACACAGGTCCCTCTTGCCTTGTGTCTGTCCACCTTTATAGGTACCTCCTCCAATATCTGTGTCTCCCACCCTGGCTCCTATATACACTCCCACCCATGGTATCCAGGGCAGCAATACCCAGATGATATATCATATTGTTTAGGGAAATTCTTTTCAATACACAAAAGAGAGCCAGTCTCATATAAACACAGACAGACTACAGAGGTCCTCCTTCACTCTGTTGTTATCTTCTAAGATGACTGCTAGGTAAAGACAGGTGCCATGGCCTACTGCTGACTACCTTATATAATGTCTTCCCATTCTCCCACACTACACTGCTTCCTGAGACATCAAATGTAACATTACAAAGGGCCCACTGTGGGTGTATTGGGTGGAGATATGTGGGGAGCTATGAGCTCCTAGACATGAAAGGCATAGCACAAATACACAAATATTCTCTCTCTCTCTGTGTCTCTCTCTCTCTTTCTCTCTCTCTCAGGAGGAAATATTCCCCAAATGGGAGGTCAAGTCTAGAAATGGCCAGAATTACACCTGAAGGAAGCATCATGATATGACCAAGACAAGTGTGTAGTATGGCAATCTCACGGGGCACCTTGCAGCTCTTCATCCACATCCCTGCTTCACTGCCCTCTACTTTGAGAAGGACAAGCTGCAGCACCAGAGGCACAGGAAGCATCATAGTGGTTGCCAAGGCAGCATTGCTGGGAATGACATCACAGAGAGTGACATGCTGCTCTCTCTTGGCTCTGCAGGTGAAGGCACCTCCATCACTGCTGTCTCAACCCCTGCTGCTGGGGACTCAGCCACCACACCAGCCTCATAATGACTGCAATGACTTGTTGGATGGTCATGAATTCCACCCAACAGAGTTCATTAGACAAGATCTTCTGATCATCTGATTAGTAAATTATTGAATATTTAAAATTGGTGATGGCTGTGCCCTTCATGGCTTGGCTCTGGTGCATACCCTCAGGAACTGATGATGTGAAACAATCCAGTTTTTTAAATTACTTAATCAATTAATTATTGAAATCTATTATCATGTAATCAGTAATCACTGGATCTCACAGTGTCCCTCAAGCTGTGTTGCTGCTCCTGGCTCCAATCATCTGCTGTGTTGATCAAACAGCAGCCAAACACCTAACTGATGATCACATCATCATTTAAGTAATCATATAAGTAAATAATTAATGGTCCTGCACAATTAATGCCCATAAGATGGGACCAAATTCCAGTGATTGTCAAAGAAGTGACACACTATTAACTTCCAGGAAAGACTGGCCAGACTCCAGTGATGAAGAATAACATCATCATCATTTCAAGTAATCATTATATAATGATAAAATAATTGAATAATGAGATGGTGTTGCATACTTAAATCCCACATAGTGGAGTCAGACTGAACTCTTCCGGGAATAATGATTTATATAAACAATCAAATAAATAAATAATTTGATAACCTTGCACACAAACATCAACAAGGTGGCACTAAACTCGAAGTATCATGGCTGATGTAATGATCTATTTAATTGACTAAGTAAGCCAGTAATGATATGATGTCACATCATCAACTCCCACAATCTAACTCCAAACCTGAATAATTGTCCATAATGTCATCATTGTTTTGAAAAAGTTAGTTATATTATTACAACATCTGGCAAAATTTATCAAGCAAAGTAGAACCAAACGCCAGTGATCTTTGATAATTTAATGATCAGTTATATAAGTAAATCAGTATAATATCAGATGATGTGATGGTCTGGCACATTTGACCCCACAAGGAGGGTCAAACTCCAGTGATTACTGAAAAATGATGACTTATTTTAACAACGAAAATGTTTATAAAATTATTTGATATTTTGTACATGACTTCTACAAGATTTAACAAAACTCAAGAGATGATTATTTAATCATGGATTTGAACAATAAAATGAATGAGTAATGAGATAATATCTCATGATTCACCTATGGGGAGATAAGAAAATGATACCATCATTGATTTACATAATTAAATAATGAAAAGACTTGCCACAAATATCTCCAACAAGGGGTAAAAATCCACTTATCATATATCATCTAATGTTCTATTTTAATAAATAAATAATCACATAATTAGAGGATGATATAGTCTCCCATACTGAACAATCGCAAGTTGTCTTTACTTGACTCCCATAAACGTGTGGCAAACACCATGGGCCAGCGATTATTTAATCACAGGTTTCAGTAGTAAAATTAGTAAATAATTACATGTCATTGTGGGTCCAGAGATTAAAACGATATCAAATAGTTGATGTTGGGCAGCTTTCTAATCAGAGATTATCTGCTATCCAACTATACCTCAATCTAATGTAAGAAATAGAATTCCGCCATCCTGAAGGAATGGTATCAATGGAAAACTCACCTTTTGTTGAATAATTGTGAATCGTTTTATCTTCTTAATCCATAGTTTTACTCCTTAGGGAAGATGATATCCATCAACAAAAGTCTTTGAACTGCTTCTCCACAGACTATTTTCCCTGACATTAGGTAATCTGGAATTGGGTAATATTAATAGCTGTAGTCCAACTTCCAGGGATTTGGCTATGACTTGGTTAGAAGAATCAGTTTATAAAAATGATGTCATTAAAAGTTTTATGAGATACTAATTTTGGAACACTAAGTTATCCAGTGGTAACACTACATATAGTGATCTCTGGTTCTTGGCCCATGATACCAGAATATAGAATTCCAGCATTGTTGCCAGGCAACATTTATGATCCAACACTCTGCGACATACTTTAACACCTACCACATTCTAAAATAAGCATACCAACTATGGGGATAACCTTATTGCCTCACTGATTTTCTACCAAAAATGCAAGGCTCTTATTTTAGTTATACTTATTATCAAGTATATTAAACAACTACATTCTCAAAGTGATATAAACATGACAATGAAGGCATCATTATTCCATTCAACTACATTGATGAGTATTTAAATATATTCCATATTCTCCAATTTTCTTATTTCCAGAATGGAGACAATAGCATTAATGGTCTCTACCTCAATATTTTTTTCTATTTACTGAAATGAAAATAAGCTTCTGTTCACTCTTTTACATTTAGAACATTTTTGACCCCATGCTATAGGTGCAAATATGGGGAAAAAGTAGCTGTGTGAATAATTGTAGCATTGCAGAAATGCACAAAGATAAATAAATACACACAAACTCAATAGACACAAAAATGACAATCATGCTAAGAAACAGTGTTGCTCATGTAGTGTCCATGCAACAAAAACAGATATTTTACACTGGACTCCTGGAGAATTAATATAAAAAAATAAGTGTCTCCCAAACATGCCTTTGCCTTCAGACAACAGGAAGAATTCTAGACAATAAAACATAAATATGCCCAATAGTTGGGAAGGTTATTATTTGGTTACCAATCGTTTTGGTCCTATGGATGTTTGTCATCATATAATAGGAATATAACTCAAAAAGGAATATTAACCTCAAATATTTTACATTGATATGGGCTTTAGTTTATTGACACAAATGTAAAGTTGTTCTTGTTGTACTGGATATATGTTTCTACTCTTGTTTAAGGTATTGCACTTATGCAGCTTATTTAAAAATAATGTTTAATTAAGAAAAACAGGTTAGTATTTAGTCATCTATAACAATCAAACATGTAGTCAAATTATGCATGTTTTCAGGGTTAAGCAGGTATATTTGATAGATAGATGACCTTGAAACACTTCAATTACCTCCAGAATATGTCATTCAAGATAATTAATATCCTAAGACTTTTCATGACAGTGTGACATGTATGCTCCAATCAGCACCAATTTACTACATAAAAGGATAATTTGCATAGAAGAACATCCATATGGAGTTTGCTTTCATTTGTGTCAAAACTAGTCATTATGTCAAGAATCTCTTGTCTTGACTGCTGATTGTACGCTTTAATTTTGCTGAAGTGTGGCAAGTTCAAAGTGGGACAGTTCTTCAAAATTCCTGCTTCACAGAAAAATATGCCAGATATTCTAGGCCTGCAGGTCAAAAGTGGATGTCCCAACATTGCGGAGGAACTGTGGTTGACTCGAGGCAGCCAGCTATCTCTGCCATTTCTAATGTTTGGGAGGTGGCTTGCATTTCACTTCTTGTTTAATCAGGAAATACTATATTATTATGCAAACTTTGATGGAGTGAAAGCATAGACACTTATAGTTATAGGTATCCTTAGTTATGACAGATGGTAAATTAGGAACAGAGCTTTGGGTTCATCCGTATAAGATATATAACAGAGTAAATTGCCAAACATAAATGATTTGATGCTGTAGAAATAACTCATACTTGATGAATGTTCTTATTGTATATAAGTTAAGTTAAACCATTTTTGTATTTAGAAAAATATTTGTGGAATATTTATTTAACTAAGCAGTTCTACCGTATTCTTTATCATCCTAACAAAACTCAAGATTCTAAGTCTAGGGTGAAATGCTTTGGGCTCAGAGAGTTAGAGTATCAAGTGGCTAACTTTCTATTTTTGGTGGCATCTTGGAAGCCTCTCTTTTTCCACACTCCACCTCATGAAAAAAAAAATGTGCTCAGCTCCTCCTCTGTGCTACTTACTTCCTCTCAACCAGTTGCTAACCCTGCTTTTCTGAGCCCTGGGTAATTTTTAATTAATTAATACAGAATCAACACATTTTTACACAGTTAACAAATGTAGCATGGGCAAATATAACACCTCTTTGCCTAGTTAAGAAAATATTCCAGAATAGGTCTGTTCCTAAATTACCTGCTGTCAAAACAAAGGAATAATATAACTATAACTATCAAATCTTCACCTCCATCAAATATTGCCTAATAATATAATATTTCCTGAGTAAACAGGAAGTGCAGTGTAAGCCACTTACAAAACGTTAGAAACAACAGAGAAAGCTGGCTGGCTGCCTGAAGAGTTAACCAAAGTTCCTCCTCAATGTTGGGGCTCCACTTTTGTCATGCAGGCCTAGAATATCTGGCAGACTTCTCTTGTCTGTCAGGGATTTTGAAGAACTATCCCATCTTATCTTGGCAGAGTTCAGCAATCCTTTTCATTTGCATCCTGGTTGTCAGGTTTGTAGAGCATACCAACAGCAGTCAAGGCAGGCAATTCTTGTCCATATTACTAGTTTTGACAAAGGGAAGCAAACTCAATTTAGATCTTCTACCATGCCACTCATCCTTTTATGAAGTATATTGGTACTGATTGGAGCAGACATGTCTCACTGTCATGAAAAGTCTTAGGTTATTAAGTATCTTGAATGCAATATTCTGTGATGTGAGATGTTATTCTGTAAATATGTTTTTATGCTGGTTAATAAATGAAGCACTGTTTGGACAGTGGGAAAGCAAGATTGGTTGGTCTAGGAGACAAGGAGGAAAGAGGAAGTAGTTAAGGAGAGTGAGCATGTAGGGCCTGGAAAAAGCAAGTTGCCAGCCCAACATGCTGAGATACTATGACCACATGGAAATACTTAGATAAGTAGAAATGGTTTAATAATTAATACAGAGCTGCCCCATAAACAATAATAGTAACTGGCCAACAGCATTGTATCAAATATGGAGTCTCTGCTTGTTATTGGAGGCTGGGCAGCTGTTTAGTCGG
>JANBXA010000395.1:19170000-19341757 GCA_030556225.1 Cricetiscus sungorus | reverse complement strand
AAGATTTAGAATTGACATATCTTCTAGGTGAGTTTTACTTTGATGAGTATGTAGTGTCCTCCTATCTCTTCTGATTAATTTTGGCTTAAAGTCCATTTTGTCAGATATTACAATAACCACACCTGGGACCCATTTGCTTGGAATACTTTTTTTCCTTCTTCTTTTGACACTGAAGTTGTGTTAAGGAATGCTTCTTGAATGCAAAAGAAAGATGGCTATTATTCTTCAATGTAACATTTTAGTCTGTTTTTTTAACTGTGGAATCGATTCCATTAATATTGAGAGTATCAACGATTGAGAGTATCAATGATTCCTGTTACTTGATTTATACTGTGGGGATTCCCTCCACCGCTCTTCATTTCCAGCACAGTGATTTATTTATCCAGTACAGTGATTTATTTAGTCCTTGTATTCTCGTGGGTGTGGTTAACCTACTCATATTGAAGTTTTCCTTCTGTAGAGCAGTATGTGTAGATAAAAGTTGCTGAAAGGTGGTTTTATGGTGTGAAGGTCTTCTTTCCCCATAGATTGTGGTTGCTGATTTTGCTGGCATTTGTGGTGTCTCAGAGTTTATTGAGCATCTATCCAGGCTGGTCTGTCTTTCAGAGTCTCAACTGAGAAGTCAGGTGCTCATCCTAACGGACCTGGCTTTGGGTTGCTTGTTTATTTCCCCTTTCAAGTTTAATGCCCTTTCTTATTTGTAGACCATTAGTTTTTGTTTGTTTGTGTTTGGTTTTTTTCCATGTGTTGTGGAAAATTTGTTTTCTGGTCCTGTCCATTTGTTGTTTTGTATGCTTCGTGTACCGGAAGGTACCTTGATAGGCACCTCCATTTTAGATAAAAATATTTTTGTGCTTTTAACCATTCTTCTCCTTCTTCTATCCTTATAATTTCTTGACTTGGTTTTTTCAGAGTGTCCTAGTGTTCCTGGACCTCTTGCAATTATAATATTTTAGATTTAATGTCTTATTTGATTGGGGTATCCCATTTCACTCCCCTGTCTTCAAGACCTACTATTACCACTTTAGCGACATTTAGTGTCAGTAATGCTCAACTTTGAGATTTTTTTTTTGGTTTGGCCTCCTATGTTTTTTATGTAATTTCTAGCCTTATTACACTTTGGTTTTCTTTTTGATTCTATTTCTAATTTTATGTCTTAAAATGTTTTCATTATTTCATTCGACTGTGTTTCCACAGTCTTAATTAGGGCATTTATTTATAGCCTCCTTAGGGTCATTAAACATATTCATAATTGCTATTGTGAAGCTGTTGTCTTGTGCATCAGCTGAAGTGCATTTGTCGGGGACTCTTACTGGCTTCTGAAAGTGGCATACTGTCTTGGCCTTTCATATTTATAATTTTGTGCTGGACTTTAGCAGCAGGACTTACATTTGAGGTGTTTCTTTAAATAGATATCTGGCCTGGTCTTTATTGAGTGAGACTTCTGTACATTGGTTCACTCTACATCTTACACAAGTGTGGTGGTTGTATGGTCTCTGATCCTAGGAATGCTTCTGTGGGTCCTCAGGTGACAAAAAAAAAAAAAGAATGGAGATGAGCTCAAGCTAACTTCAGAAAAGGGTTTCCTTGTGACAATAAAGCTTAAGACATGACTATGTAGAAACTCCTTTGCAAAGGCACATGTATTTTGCAATGTAGATACATAGGTCTCTTTCATAAAAATGGGTTAAACTATGCTCAGGATTCTAGGGAAGTCAAGTGAAGTGTGAATCTACAGAATAGCAAAAGATCACCAAGTTATTAGATACAACTATTCCCAGATTTCTGGCCAAAACAGGTGTAAACACTCATGTTAAAGAGAAAAGCTTGCGTGTATAACATTTCTAGATTCATAAGCCTTATCTGTGAGCACTAGGACCAAGTGTACTGGGATCTGAAAGGATAGTGAAAAATGCCTACCTGTGTCTAGTCTCGTGTGACTACATATCAATCAGGAAAGCAAATGTCAGAGTCTTGGCGACACAGAGGAATCTGATTTAAAGCGGGTCCTGAAATATACAGGAGCTCCCTTACCTTTCGTAGTCACAGGCATAAATGGGAGACCAAACAAAACTTGACAGAGATTGCCTAGATATCAACAAAAAGAACATTTGGCCTTTAACCTTTATTTGTTATCGTGTACTTTGTACTGTTGAGAAAGTAACATTTGTAATTACTAAAATATAATCACTTATTATTCATTTGTATATAATTATGTAGCATGAAGTAATTTATTTGTTTACAGAATATACAGAAAAAAATCTTAATTTTCTTCTAAGCTTTGCAACCCAGGCAAAGGTTCTTTAGACATGTTTCTTTTTGCAACTCCCATAGCTCTGCTGTAATCACTCTTTTTTTTTTTTTTTTTTTTTTTTTTTTTGGTATCTCTGGCCTAGCTCATTAAGAACCTTCTGGGAATGTGAGGGGTCATTATATGGATTACATAATGCTCAGTTGAGAACACAACAATACTCTGGAACAGAATGTAGCAAGATATGTTTCATCATTGGTGTAGAATTTTTCTAATGTCATCGATAACATCATGTACATTTACCCTCCAAAAATACACCCACAGAGAGTCATTTAGCAGCACAGAAATCAAAGCTCATCCTTAAATTAATAGTTGAACACCCCACAGCTTTAGAATTGGTCATTTGTATTCTGTAGTTATCTATGTGCTGCTTCTTTTTGATGAAACAGAGGGAGCTGGCAGGTAATCACGGGATATTTTTAGAATCCTGTTTGCATCATATATTGAGCCATGTTTGAACCGCATCGTTGTACACAGAGGAGTCGCCCGGCTGACACAAAACAAAGCAAATGTATTCCTGGCTCTGCAGCAGCTTTGGGGATGCACTTGAATTTTCTAAAATGGCAATAAATGAATCATGAAGACTCAGTTCTTAACAAAGTTATTACAAGACGGCTCTCTGATTATTGTTAATATCGTTGAAACTGGGAAAGAGTGATTGAATTTAGTAAAATTATATGCATGTGCACCATGGTAATTATTAAAATAGTATGTCACTTACAAGATTCCACATGGAATTCTATTAAGACTTAAGCATTAACAACACATCTTGACTAAATATTAATAGCGAGAACCAGGCAATCAGAACTTACAACAAACATAGAAAAATACCTTGTTTAATACTTCATATCCCCTGTTTTCCTACAATATAGTTATTGTAGGAATGATACAATGATTTTTATCTTTTTTATTTTTTGCTTGGGGTACTATTGGATGCCTACTGTATCTGCCAGCATCCCAGAAAAAATAGACTCACATCCAAATGGAGATCTGAGAATGCTTTCACAGAGAAACACCATTCTCCATCCTGATCCATATGACATTTGTGCGAAGACAGATCCCCACTACCTGGGACCAAGGCATAACGGTTCACCAGACCTTTATAAAAATGGATAATATTTTCACATCAGTTTCAGTGCACATGTTCTGACACTGTGTGTTGTTTCCTGTATAATGCCAGGGGAAATATGTGTCTGCTCCTTCTGCAGCTAGCGTACTATATGACAGAGATCCTGTGAATCCGGGGGAGCATTTGCGTGAGATTTAAGGGTGTCTGAAAGAATGGAAAGAAGAGATTATGACTAGGGGTAAAAATAGTGGAGGTCTCCCCAGCAAAGGCCCTGGGAAGAAACTAAGATCCTTATCAGACCCCACCGTTCCCCTCAGCTCAAGGAATGACCCTGGAGCCTACTGCAGCCGGAAGAAACCCTCAGCGAGGGCTGTGGGCGTTGCCAGGAGCTTTAACCACTGTAATTTTCTTTTCTCTGACACTGGGAACGTAGAAACTGATGCAGCAGGGAGTCCCATGAGCGAGCTGCACAAGCTGGCCACTGGGCTATGAGACACACAGGAAGGGAACCTGGAAGTGGCTCTATCGCAGCAGTGGAGGACAGAGAGTCCTAACATGTGCCTGTTAAGGCCGTGCAGTATTAACAGTAGACGGAGCAACACCCAGTAAAACATACGCCGTGTGCAAATTATAAACAAAAGCACAGTGAGAATAGAAAGGAAGTTAGGGTTGTGATGGAACTGAAATTTGAGCAGAGGGGCGAAGGAGGGGCGGATGGGGCTCTGTGGCCATCTAGGGAAAAAAGGCTCGATCGAGGAGCCAGCAAACATGGCTCTCTAAATAAACACAACAGATGGTATTTAGTGACTCAGTGGATGAGGAAAGATAACCAAGACAGTTAGTGCAAAAGAGTAACTAGATGCATACATAGGATGAACTGCCGTGATAAAATGAACCCAACCAATGTAGACCCTTCTGCGTCTTATTAAGAAAAATCTGTTGTAGCTGAGAAGCACAGGCAAGCCATCCAACAGTTTAAATAAGAAAAGAGACATTGATATATCTGCAGATTACATTTTCAAGAGATCTCTCTGTGCCACTGTTTCAACATGCTGACGTGTTTGTGGCGGAGAAAATGCAGTGGTGGGAGATAGGACAAACGAATGCGAACGAAATGGTTCAAAAATTGCGTGCAATACGCTGATGTACACATCACAGCAAAGCTGTAGATGTGGATAGTGATGAGGGACCGGGTCACAGTGGGGGTAGGTAAGCCCCATCGACGGACCACGTTCACTCGGCATCAGAATGTCTAAATACTCTTTGACATAAAACGATTGTAGGTTAAATTGCTGGTACTTGATTTAGAACACAAAGATCAAGCTGAATAAGATATGGGGCTGTTAAATATCTATCCAGCTTACATTATGCAATAAATGAAGTACAGTGTGAATGAAATGTCCTGAGAAAGAAGCTGTGTTTGCTGATCCTAATCCACTGGTCAGAACTTCAGCCCTGCGGAGAAATTGCAATACTGCATAGCCGCAGGCTGATTACCTTGGGGCATCCCTGGCACCTTCTACTGCCCTCCTCTACAAGTAACCTAACGACCTCTGATGGGAGATGTCATCCTGTAATTATTATGTTTCTCATACTGGTTAAGGAATAAAGCACCGTTGGGCCAATGGGAAAGCAAGATAGGCGGGGCTAGGAGACGAGGAGGAAAGAGGAAGGAGGGAGGAGGGGTCAGAATGTAGAGCCTGGAGAGAGCTTATGCGGGCCTGCGGTGGGACCAGGCGGGCTGGCGGAAAACATACATGCTACAGACCTCTGTGGCTACTGAGAGACTACTGTAGAAGGCATACTTCATTGACTTTTTGTATCTTTTGTTATTGATGACTGTTTCTATTTTATTGATTTTTTTTTAACCATGAGTTTGATTTTGGGTGTTATATCTTCTTTCTGTGCTAGAGCTTTCATAAGCACAGTTAAGTTATTAAAATGAAATTTTGTAGCACAAGTTCTCATTGGCTTCAGTAATAAAAACCCACAGTCAAATGTCAGGGTAAATCCTGAAAGGTTAGAGAGAGGAAAGAACAAGCCACAGCTAACTCTTACTTCGCTAACTTTTACCTCAGCTGAGAGAGGGACAAGCTCCTGTCTCCGCCTGCCTTACCTTCCTCTCTCCAGCCAGCCATGTCACTTCCTGCCTGGCTGTACAGGCCTCCGGACCTCTATGGTTAACTAGTGACTAGCTCTACCCTCCCATCTTCCGGCAAGCTTTATTTGTTAGAGTGCGTGCGCTCGTGTGTGTGTGTGTGTGTGTGTGTGTGTGTGTGTGTGTGTGTATGTGTGTGTGTGTGTGTATTTGGATGAAATGTTCAGTAAATATCTGTTAGGTTCCTTTGGCTTCTGGTGACATTTAGCTCAAGCACTTCCCTGTTTAGTTCTGTCTGGATGATGTGTCTATTGGTGAAGGTGTGAAATTGCAAAGTAACAGGATAAATGGAGCCCCAACTGCACATCTCTCATTTCCAAATGAAGTTTCCAGTGCCAGGAGTGGTGTATATCTAAGGAGTTCCTGGTCAAAGACACCCCATGAAAATCACAAAACAACTCAGACTATTGTCAAGACTGCTGATCTCCACAAACTGATGGTAAAGCCCTATTTTGGAAGATAAGACCTATACAACTGACTGAAGACAGAGAAGGCAACTGGTAGCTACCTGAGCCTTTACCTACAATGATGACCTCATACACTAGTGCAGTAGTGGTACAAAGCTCGTGGAAGTAGCCAACCACTATCTAATTGGACTTACGGCCCATTCCATGAGTTGGAACCCATACCTAACACTATCTGAATAGCCAGGAAACCAGATAGGTCTGGGACCCTTGGGAAAATAAATATTATTTTTATTCCAAAGAAAGTAGACATAAAATGGCTCCTAAGGACATTCTGTTATATTCAAAGATCAGTTTCTTGCTCAGCCATCACCAGAGAAGCTTCCCCCTGCAGTAGACGGGAAAAAATTCAAGGACCCCACAGCTGAACCATGTACAGACAGTGGAACCTTGAATCACACAGTCCTAAATGAGATGTCTCCATCAAAAACTTCCCTCTCAGGGTTCATGGAATCCTGTGGAAGAGGAAGCTGAAAGATTACAAGAGCCAGAGGGGATGGAGGAGGACACCAAGGAAATAAGACCCTGTAAATACAGTGGAACCAACATACACGAATTCAGAGAGACAGTGGGAGCAGGCACAGGGCCTGCATAGACCTGTATCAGATGGGGGTCTCAGCCCTGAGAGAAGAAATGGACACATGCCACCTATCCTTAACTCATAAGCTATCCCCAGTTGAAAACCATTGACAAATGAAAACTTGTATCCAACAGAGACTCACTGGGAATAAAACCCACTCTTAAGGGAAGGCCCCCTGTCAATCACTAGATGGCCAAGACAAAACAACGTCAATAGCATCTTTGGAAGTTCTCTGTCTGATAGTGCTTTGTCGGGGCATTGCTTTGTCTTAACGGGTCCTCGGAGTGTATACAGATTCATGTTTCTCTGGGATTCCTGTGATTACAAACATGTGTTCTCCTGCATGGATTTAGTTTGCCTGGGCTTTTTCTTTGACTCCTTTTTCTTAATTGTCTTCATTGGTTTGACCTACACTGGATTGTTTTTGTTTCATCTCATTTTATTATTCTTATTAGATGCCTGCTTGTTTGCTAAACAGACAGAAGGGGTGTAGACTCCCAGGGGAGGGGAGGAGCTTAGAGTACTTGGGGAGGGGAAACTATGATCAGAATATATTGTATGGAAAACATCAATTGTCAATGAAGAAAAAAATAGAAAAGGAATATGTGGAAAGTATTTACAGGTCCCCGTATCACCAGACCAAGGCTAAGAATACCATCAGATAGCATCTAAAGCCAAAGGCACAGTTTTCCCTGCTTCGTCATAATCTGACTCAATGATGTCTACAACAAGTTTGCACAGTGTATTATCTTATGACTTTTGTTCTGCTACTATAAAAAGTTCATGGAATTGTCGCCTCATTACAACAGTGTATTGGGGTGACCTAAATCTGTGTTCCCAAGCCAGTATCACTCATATTGGTTCAAGATTACACCATCTCTGTTCATGTGAGGTGAGAGATGTTTCTTTTGTTCACAGTTTGCACAGATGGAAATTGAGATGTGTCAGTGTGCAGAAGAGTGAGGGGGACTCAACCTTTAAACATCTTCACCTCGGACAGTTTCATTATTAATAGCAGAAAGGGAACAATGAACCTGACAGGTACATGTGTGTGTGTGTGTGTGTGTGCGTGTGCACGTGTGTGTACGTGTGAGTGTGCGTGTGCACGTGTGTGTACGTGTGAGTGTGCATGTGCACGTGTGTGTACGTGTGAGTGTGCATGTGCACGTGTGTGTGCATGTGCACGTGTGTGTACGTGTGAGTGTGCATGTGCACGTGTGTGTGCGTGTGCACGTGTGTGTACGTGTGAGTGTGCATGTGCACGTGTGTGTGCCTGCGTGTGCATACGTGTGGGTTAGGGTTAGGGTTAGGGTTAGGGTTCGTGTGTGGGGGGGCACATATATATATATGCAATGTATATAATACCAGAATTTGCAAATAGAGTTCATAACACTTATGAACTGATATGATAATGGTCTTTAATTAGTATAATTGATATTGACCCAAATAGCTGTAAAACTCACGAGCATGACGAAACTTAAGGATGCGTGATGATAAAATGATATTTTTCCTCACTCAAATTCTGCCTGCACTGCAGAAGAGCGGGAAACAGCTTCTCTTTGCCCTGTTTCTACCATTTTTCATCATACCGCCTTCATCCCTCACACCTGTGGCATACGCATGGTGTTTCTGTACTGAGTACTGTTAGAAGTGTGCATCCCAAGCATCGTCTAGCATTGCATTCAGAAACAAGAAAATGTAAACTTGGCTCTTTGTCTTTTTCTGCCCAAGAAACGAAACAAACATTTTTGTTACTTACCTTTTCCAAAGGGTCCCTTCAACATTTTCTGAAGGACTTCTTCTGTGTGCTTATGCTCATCCTAAAAACATCATTAGCCTAAAGGAGCAGTTACCAAGTTTAAAGCCAAGAAAAGCCAGAACTCTTGGAAAGCAAGTGCACTTAGTAAGAAAAAAGAAGACTGGGGTTCAAACAAACCAAGCTAGCAGTTTTGTCTTTCAATGAAATATCTGGATTTTTTTTCCTCACAAAAACAAATGGCTGTTTATAAATGACAAGCACGCAGATAAACAAATAATAAAAACATGGCTGTTTATGACTTAGTGTCTCATGATTTATGCTCATGCCCAATGTCCCACAAGGGACTCAGGACCACAGATGACCTTTCTAGTTAGCATAGAAACGTATTATGTTTTAAAAGTCGGGCGAGTCATTAGCCCTCTCTGTTTATTATAACACATTACTGCCTTTTCATCTACAATATTTCTCAAAAACATTTTTCCAGTTATATGTAGACCTTAAATTGGTGGTAGCATGATGTGTTAGAGCAAACTGAAATACAAATTAAGGCAGCAGGTAAATTTGAGACAATACGCTGTCACTTTGCATCAAACATATTTAAAGTGAAAGTACAAAATGCATCATTTTTGTAATACACTTCTTTCTGGGACAATACTAAGAATATTAATGCAGTTTGAAAGTTATTGATATAATTGATGTAGTTAAGCATCTTCACTTTCACCTTGAGTTCCCTCAAATTCAGGCAGAAGTCTTTCCTTCTTTGGAAACCTGAACTTCCCCTGTCAGGATTTTTGCTATAGAACATTCACACTAATAAATTCTTTCTCTATGTTTTGAAATGTGCAACTTGAACAACACAGTGATGTATTCCTACAGAATCTGTCAGTCAGTCATTCTTTAATTCCTTTTTCACTTCAAGTAACTTTTAATTTATTTTTTATTTTTACTTGAAGACTCCAAAAATGTTAGAAATGGCACAAGTTATATTTAGTGAGCAACCCGGCATTGCTTTAAGACACATGTCTATTGTGACATCATGAAAAGGGAAGGTATGTCTACATAACTATAGACTCAACAATAAAAAAGTAATTAAAATTATAAAAAGATGAGAATATGAACAAATACCAAAACTTTCATATATCTGTATGGTCATTTGCGAAATGTCTGAAGTATTATAAACATGTAAATATTCCTGCAATGAATTATTTTAATCTACTACATGATGCCTTTTGCAGTCACCCTTTTCAAATGAAATCATTTTGAAAATTTGAGCCTCTTTGTCTCCCCTAGGAGAAAAGAGCCTAATTGCTGTAAAGTCAACAAAATACAATTAGCACACTCCAAGTGCCTAAATCACATTGGCTATCGTCCCTATCCACCTCGTTCTTTGGTATTTTTCTCCTCTTTCTACCTTTTCTTTCAGTAAAATTTACCTCGGTCTTCTTCCAATTTTGCAATTATTTCTCTCCCTTATTGTAATGAGCTCAAATTAAGTTAATCTTCATAGTTCAGATCTTTTAATGCAATTTCATTTCAACGTAGCAGAAACTGAATATTTGACTCAGATGGGAAAAGGCTCATGGCTGGTTACGGTGTCACCCCCTTCAATTAAGGGGTGCACATGCAAATTGAAAAAGACTGTGACGTTTGAAGGTTCTTAACCATATCCATTATTCCCTTATTATAGATTTAAAAGAAAAGAAGCCCTGTGAAATTCTTCTGAATGTAATTGACATAACAGCAGTTAAGGGACAAAACTCCTTAAGGAAAAATTATTTCTTTCTGGCTAAGAGAATAAAATACCTGGCTTAGGTGGAGTTCAGTAGGATTAAAAACTTTGCTAAGGAACCAACCCACTTAGGAAGGCAAGGACTACACCTACAAAGATGGTTTCACCTTGATGTGTGCTAAAAATTGAAGAGGAAAAATCCGCCCTTCAGTGAAACACTGCTCTTTCTTTCCCAGAACTCCTGCTCCCTAATGCAGCTCCTACAAGCTACCATGATGTTCTGCTTTGTCTTCCCAGCTTTCTCAGAAAGATGAAATTCTTCCTTGTATTCTTTCTCCGTCTCCTTGTTTCAAATGCTGGCCAGGCCTTAAATGCAGCTTTCATGAAACTTTGGGCTTCTTTAGCTTTGCTAAAGAACCCCTCCTCACTAAGTGGCTGTCTGCTGGCTTTACTCAGACTCTACCCAGATCACCATGCACTGTGTCTGCCTGTGCTCTGCTTTCTGTGCCTAAGACTTGAAGTCTGCGGACTGCTGAATCTAACTGGTTCTCATCTGGGCTTCAGCAAGGCATCCACAACACAATCACAAGGTAATGTCTTTTCTACATGAGAATTGCCTCGTCAACCCCAGTTCCTCCATGTTGGTCTTTTCTCAGAACACTGGCTCTCACAGATTCACCATAGATACAGAATGGACCAATCATTTGAAGTTAGGTGAGGAATATCTGGAATCCTAAACAGGGATGCCCTTGAGTCTCAGGAGAAAAAAGTTCAGCTGAGACAAACTTCCCTCTATTCCTCTGATGCTGGACTGGATGTCATGCTGGTTTCCAGTAGAGCACCTCTCCCAGATGCAGACCAGGGGTCCTTTTAAAATCTCTAGACCAAACCTCTAGCTTCGCGCATTGCAGTTACTACAAATCCACTATCTCCATCGCCAGCATTGGAGCTATGTTGCGGCTGCCAATCAGCACATTGTGTTTTGTCTGATCAATATAACTGGCTCAAGGTTTGCCATCCAACCATAAGAAATAGAAATCCTAGAATCGGGGTTACAGACAGACACAGAGACTTGGGCATTTGCAAGTGTGAAGCTTATGAAATCCTATAGAGTGTAGTATACACAAATGTGATTAGCCCACAGTAAACCAGGGGTGAAAAAATAACGAACAGGGATCCAAAACGGAGTACATTTGAGTCCACCGGTTCAGCAGGACCTGATCTACCTCCAATTTTCCACTTATCTGGGTTGAGATCTGCTTAACTTGGGTTTCTGCAACCTTAATAAGAGAGTTCTACCTACCAAATAGTACAATAGCTATTCCAAGCCCTTTTCTTCCTTTCTCTGTCTAGCAAGTGGTTAAGTCTATGAAATGACTGCAAGTGGTAGATAACAAGAAACCATTTAATCATTCAGTGAGTGGGCTTTCTGTTAATATATGCTCTTAGCTGTAGGCCTGAATCAGTCAGGATTCAACAAAACATAAGCCGAATCCAAAGGATGAACACACACACACACACACACACACACACACACGCACGCACGCACGCACGCACATACACACACACACTCAAATACACAACTCTCACACACTCACACACACACACACTCACACAATACACACACACTCAAATACACAACTCACACACACTCACACACACACACTCACTCACACTCACATGCACATGCACACGCACACATACACACACACTCAAATATACAACTCTTACACACACTCACACACACTGACACACACTCACACACACACACAGACACACATACTCACACACGCACGCACACACACACACATACACACACACTCACACACACACTCACACACATACTCACACACGCACACACTCACACACACTCACACACACACACACTGACACACATACTCACACACGCACGCACACACACACACACACACCCCTTGTTCATAGTTGTTTTCTCATATGGAGAATGCTAAGGCAAGCTTTACATCTATAGGGCATGCTCTCAGCAAGAGAAGGCCCGAGCATCTTGGACACAAACTAAAGCTGCTCTGATAGCTAGAATGTTTTCATGCCCAGATCAGCAGAAAAGCCTTTCTTATCAGTTCGGATACAAGGGATTTTCAGTGTTCTGTGTCAAGCTCAGCCTAAATTGTCTATGGAGTCAACTTTACGTAAAGACAACTGGAATTGTATTCATAGCAACAGCCTACCAGTTTACATGACTGAACACTGAAAGTCGCCCAGGATGGTAGGGATGAACAATCATCCCAGAGCTTTTAGAATGCCCTATGAATAGTTATCTTAGAGCATTTAGGATGTGCACAATTAAAGACCTTCACGGTCTCTTTGAATAACATCAGAAATTTAGTGACAGACCAATGTAAGTGCAATACAGTATGACACTCTAGGTACAGCACAAACCTTCTGAAGAGTCATATTAATTTTATAGATTCTTCCCCCTTTGGTGTTAAAAACCTTTGTAGGGGCAGCTGAAATAACTTAGGCAACTCTGCTCTCTGCCCTCTCTCCCATAGAGACAGCTTATTCACAACAATCTTAATGCAATAACATACAATATATAAGCCAGGCATAGTGTCACATAGCTATAATATCCCAGGACTTAGGAGGCTGAGAAAGGAGAATTGCTAAAGGTCTGAAGACAGCCTTGCCTGCAGTTTGAGATGCTCTTTTACAAATCTAATTTAAGAAATGTACAAAATTCCAAAAACAAATCTCTCATGAGAATCTCCCTCATAGGGCCAAGTTCGAAGTATGTCTCAGCACCCTATTTATCTCTCTTTCTACACAAACGTATCAACAATACTCCACTTAAACCTTAGGTAATAGCAAGACAATATTTCCCCCAGGGTAGTCTAACAATGATGTTCTAGGCATATAGTTTAAAACTATAGCAACTATTACCACAGCACAATGTATGTATGTATGTATGTATGTATATATATATATATATATATATGTATATATACATATGTGTGTATATGTGTGTATATATATATATATATGTGTATATATATATGTATATATGTATATATATATATATATATATATATAATTTCACAAAGGGGTGTAAATAAAATAAACTCTTAGTGCAAAATCTCTATTCACAAATAAAGTCAGTGTTTGTTTAAATTAACGTCTAAATGCATTGCATTTTACTATTATTTTACAAAACATAAACAGAATATCCACTTTAAAATGGGGAAAGATTATTGAATAAATTTTAATGACATTAGAAAAGTCCAATATGCTACATCAAAAATCCTCAAATTAGCTTGTGGTTGTTATTTTCAGTCAATTTAGATTCTGGTCTGCTAGAGTGGAAATGAGTCTGAATTTAATAACACCATTTGAGTCAATTCCCTTAGTGCCTTCATTATGAATATAATAGCTTTAGCATTGTATTTTTATTATTCTACCTGAATGCAGAAGGAAGAGAATTCATATAAAAAAATAAAGATAAGCCTAGGCTTCCCACTTCATCAAAAAGAAGAGGAACACGAATATGTTTTAGTAATAGTGACAGCACATATGTTTACATTTTCCTTATGATATGTTGGAAGAGCTGGCAAGATGGCTCAGTAAAACTCTGTCGATCTGAATTCAATTCCTGGCATCCATGTGAAGATGGAAGGAGAACTCCAACCCTCCAGAGTCTCCATGTGATTCCCACACATGTGCTGTGCACGTGCATGACCACATATATGTCACAATATTATAAGCAAACTAATATACTAAAATATGTTGTGAAAATTGTTTGATATTTAAATTTACTTCTGCCCTGATTACTGTTAGATTCAGAAAAATAAGCACAACAATTTGCCATAAAGTATATTCATAGCACAAAATCAGGCAAATGCATTTTTCCAAGAACTCATTTGTGCAATGTGTATCACAACACCCCTCTCACTTATGAGCACGAACCATCACATTTTCTTTCTCTTCTTTGTCCAATTTTAGCCAAATACTAAACAGTCTAAACATTAATATTGCAGAATGACTAAGTTTACCAAATTTATATTAGTCTGTTCAAGGTAGCAAAATAGTCTTTGAGCATGTGGCCATTATGAAACAAAAATCAGCACATATGTTCAAATATTAGCCATGCAAAATCAGGGTACAGGAAAATGCTTCTGCTCATAATTCATCAGGTTTTGATAAAGAGTTTGTTACTTGTGAGATGTGCATAGTAGTCCATTATTTGGAGGACTGGAGGCAGAAAAAGTTGACCCAATTTGTGTCCATGTGTTCATTCTGAAGTACAAAGTGTTCGGTGTGTTGTTGATAATGATACATGATAAGTACATAATTCATAATGGTAACAGATCCCAAGGTCATTTCAAGTTGGATTTAAACACATCACCCACCACTGTGTGCAAAACCCTGCACTGGTAATTCTTAACCCCAGGAAAAACACAGTGATCACATGACAATGGTCATGAAAGCCACATAAGTGCAGCCCCAAGGGACTACCTTTACTTAGTTTACTCTACTGAATCTGCTCAGAAAACGTCCTTGGTACACAACACATGCTCTCTGGTTTGTTGTATTCCCCAAGGTTTGGAGTGGAAGGGTGTGAGTCCCTTACTATTTTCATCCTTGCTGGTAGATTTATTTTTCACATATCATCCCCCAAATCATCATAGCTGCATAATAGTATCAAGGGTCTTGAACAGTGCATTGCTCTTCTTGTTGAGAAAAAAGTTCTGTGCCTTCCATGATAGCGGTGTTGTGGTGCAACCCAACTTTCACTTAGACTTAGTCTGTGCTGTTAGCAGACTGGGAATTTGTGTAACTATGTATCAGATTGAAACTACATAGGTACCTGAAGGACATTCACAAATAATACAAATAGCACCATATTGCTTCTTGGGTAGTTCAGATAGGGAGGAGTCACAAATCATTCCCCCTGTTCTTTATGACATTGCTAATATTCATATCATTTGCTCATAGTGATGACCTCCTAGGATGTTGGTGTTATTATTATTGTGAAGAAATTACATGTTACCAGATGAATTTATAAACTATGTTGTTATTTTATATTCATTTATTTCTTCTCCAATCATCTTCCTTGTGTATACTTCAATTCCTCTTCTATGTCATTTTTCCCCTCTGAGGAATGCCTTAACTATTTCTTGAACTTGGGTGATCAATTAATCAATATTTGCTATAGAGGTGAAGATGGTGTCTCTTTCTTGAGACATTTGCTTTGATCAGTGTAATGCAATTATTATCTGTACTCCTCTTAAGTAAATGTTTTTTCTCCCTTCTCTGTATATGTGAACATTTCTCTCCCACCTGTAGGTTCCCAAATAACCAGTCAGAGGCTTAATATCACTTATAGATGCTTGGCTAATAGCTCCGGCTTAATATTAACTTATTCCTACATTTTAAATCAACCCATATTCCTTATTTACACTCTGCCACATGGCAGTACCTTTATTAACATAGCACATTCATCTTCTGTTTCCTTTGTTTCTACTGGCTACTGCCCTAACTCTACCCTTCCTCATTTCATCATTCTCTAGGCTATCCCAAGTAACTATCTCCTGTACAGATATTGGCCAGTCAATTTGTTTATTAAACCAATCACAGTGACATATATGCACACTGTGTAAAGAAATATTCCACAGCATCTCTGTTAACCTTAAAACACATTTGTTGTCTTAATTTTTATGCAATTTGAATACAATATACCTACACATAGATTCTTAGCTGTCTATCTTTGAATTCTTTGAACTTTGTAGATCAATTATGAATGTAGGAATGTCTCAGCCATCCTTATTGCAAATCCATCTTCTCCTTTCTTCTTGTCTCTCTGTCTCCCCGTTGCTGGCACTTAACTCCTTCTGTAATTCCCCTCAGTTATGAGACTCTATTCCAGTTCTGTTTCTTTTTCTTTTTGGTTGAAGAAATGTGTGGTGACCTTTTTCCAAGATCACTGTGTTTTCCTAAAGTAATGGGAGGTTTATGGATGGGCCCTTGAAAGGTAGGTTTATGTTTTATTTCTACCTCTCAGCGCACATCCCCCCATCGGTTCTTGAATATTTCCCATATAATCGTTATTTAGAATTCCTGCTCTAAAAATTTAAAACTTTTCACCACATATGACTCTGGTTGTAATTTATCCTTCATGTTGTCAGAGTGGGTTTATGATTCCTGACATTTTTGTTGTTGCAAGTTGAAAGGGCACCAATTTACCTGGCTAAGAGTTAGGATATATTTCCTTTGAGAGCTTGGAGAATTTGCCTCTTCTATTCCATATACAGAATATTTCTGAAACAAGACCTAAGTCTTACAAATTTCCACTTGCAATATCCTTTTATTATGCTGAACCCTAATGATGAAATAGTACAGTGCAGAAGTGGGGGAGCATTTGCTAACCCTGTGGTTGTCTCGACTTTCACTGAACCTCTGTCTGTGAAGTGTAACCTTGATTTGTGCTTCTCAGCTAGTCTCAACCTCTGAACACGGGATTAGACTAAACTGGGCTGTAACCGGGCATATCTGTGCCTACCACCTGCAGCACCCTTCAGTTGTACTGTGGTATAATCCAATATGATGGCATTCTTATAAAATGAGTTCCCTTTGGAATGAGGTCTTTGGAAAAGAGCACAGAGATCTCTCTGTATATTCTTGAATTATGCATTTCTCTCCCCCAACAGAAGCAGAAGGGAATGATTCCTTGAGAACTTGTTAGATTAAAATACATAAAAGTATAGTTCCTACTGAGGAACTGTGAATTCCGTAAGAAGTCCATCTCTGTATTCAGCATTCAGTTACCCTTCAAGCCTGACGTTCTCTTCTCAACACACTGTGCTGTCCTCTGCTCAAGTGTCTCTACAGTTCTAGTGCAGAGGTTTGTCCTAGAAGCTATATCCCGTGCAGTTCTAAGAAGAATCACAGTTCGCACTTCTGTGTTCTCCTCCCTGGGGTGGTGTGAATGGTGACCTCTCAGTTATCCACATGTCAAACCAGAAACTGCTCTCAAAGAAAAGGCAAATAAAAGATAAACTAAATGGAATCTATCTGATAGCCTTGATACCACATATGCATACCTTATTGTCATTAATTAATGGCTTTGCCAACTCTTCTTCACATGACAGATTGAAGAATAGATGCTTTCATCATCCATGGCTCATTATCTCATTCATGGACCATGCTCAAATAAATATGCTAATTGAGATAATATTTATTGGAAATTACATTAAATTGGCAACTTCATAATTTTGCTATGCCAAGGAGAGAAGCTTATAAATTTATCATAACAGCGAGCTAGAGGATGAGCACAGGGAGTGGGTCATGGCTATCTCCATACATGACTTCTGACTGTTAGTGACTACGTGTCCCTATGCCAGCATCTCTAAACTTGTAGAAAATACTTTTAAAGAAATTATTGAATACTCGTCTAATTTTAGTAAATAGGCCATTTCCCTTCCCTACTTATGAATTCCCACCGTCATACATTTTGTTAGCTTTAGGAAAATAGAAATGGTATCATAAACTCAAACTATCATGGATATCATCTAAGAATTTGAATTATTATGGATTTAGAGAATTTGTCTTTTAAAATTAGTACATTTCTACACTTCATTCTTTATAGGGTATAATATTAATTTAGTTTTGTTCAGTCCTCATCTATTTGTGGTGATATACTTTTTATGGTTTATTAGAGTTTGCCTGAGGATTCAGAAAGCAAAGTCAACCACAAGGTGTAGAAGTCAGGCATACACTTTTAATCCTAGGACTCGGGATTAAGAGGTAGATGGATCTCTGTGAGTTCAAAGCCACCCAGATCTACACAAGATTGATGAAGTCCTAAAGAGAAACAGCTCACACAAAGATGATCTCAGTACCTGGGACACACACCTTTAATCCCAGCATGAGGGAGGTATATAAGACAGGAGCAAGCCCTCAGTATCAAGCATTCATTCTCCAGACACATTGAGGATAGAAAGACATTGAGGTCTCAGGATTCTAAAGCTGTGCTGAGGAGAAGCAGCAGAATCAGCCCACTCAGCCTGAGGTAGTGGTAAGAGCTAGTGGCCTGCACATGTTTTTCTGATCTTGAACTTGAAGCTGGAACCCCAATATCAGTCCCAGCATCTTTTATTTCTTTATGCTACACCTGTTCTTTTAAAATGTTATGTTTCCCTGGATAATGATGTTTTGGAACAATTCTATCTGGATAAACTCTTGATGCCTAGTTCAAGTATAATGTCATCAAGAAAACCTCCGCTTCTGAGTGTCATTTTAAACTCTCTATCTGTTCTTGCTCTTCCCATAGGAGCAAGGACCTATAGGACGATTACTTTCCCCGTTGTGTTTATATATCAATATTTGTAGTGTGTATTTCATGCTTTTCACATTAAACAATAACAGACAGTAAATACTGTTACTCATTCAAAATTTTATCACCTATGACATGAGACTACTAGGAAAATCTAATAATAAACAGATATATTTTAACTGCAAATTAAACAACCAAATAATAATCTCACATAAAATACAATATGCTAAGCTGCTTAAGAAACAATCCACTGATTATCTTAACAAATTTTATGTAAGCCTTGCCTGTGTCAAAAGCAATGACTATGTCACAGAGTATCTTGTTGAAAATTAATTTGGCTGCTGTAAAAACATTTCTTCTGGAAGGCCTCACCCTGTGGAGTGAGTGGGGAATGGTTTGGGGGGAGTTGGTCGGCGAACATGGGAGGATGGGGGAGGGAACTGAGATTGACATGTAAAATAAGAAAAATAATAACAATAAAACAACTTTTTCTGGAGGAAAAAAGTGAGGTGTCCCCACAGTATTTTTATTACAAATTTTATAGATAATATCAAGTCACTGTGAATCAACAAACAGTTGCATATAAAATTGTTAATGTGTTTCTCTCTCTCTCCTAATACAGAACATCAGTGACAATTTTCTCAATTTATTTGTAGTTACTTTTATATGATCTCCCAGAGAATACAGAAGTGGAAGCAAGTGTGATGAATTTAAGTACTGTAATAATAAAACAGGATTCCCAAAACTGACCTTGATTATATTCCAATAAGTTTTTAATGGACAAAACAGATAATTCTCATTATTCATTATTACTATATCAACTGATTTATTTGTGTATAACATGGCATATATTGACATTTTTTTTGAAAAATGCTAAATAGTCTGAGATACTCAGAAAGAAGTTCTTACGACTCAAAAATGTAAGTTTATGAAAATGAAGAATACTATATTTTTCAATAAACCAATGTAACCGATGCAAACATCTACACATCCATTGGAAAAAGAAATAAACCCATTGTTGAATTTCCTCCTTCTTCAATGCTGCATGAATAGCAACAGAAAATTCCAGTCAGAGCTTGAATAACTGTTTACACATTGTTCAGAAATCCTAGTCCTGTGTTTGGTATGATTTTAGTGTGTGTGAGTGTGTATGGGAATGTTCTCTGAAACCCTGGCAACCACAGAATGTTTTTAAAATTTTCTTATACCCTTGCATAGATTGATAGCACTTCTTCTTATCAATGAGTAATGTTCCGTAGGAAGGATAAATCTGAGTTTATTTAATTATTCATTTCATCAAGCATGTTTTACCTGCTTTCCATCTTTACAAGCCAAGTATGTTTTTTGCTACTTTCCATCTCTGCAAGTCTGAGTAAAGCCACTATAAACATGGATGAATAAGTTCATGTGACTATAAATTTCCAGCCAGTTTGAGAGATACAAAGATAGGAGTCTTAAAGAATAACATTTTAATTCCATTAGTCTATGAAAATGCATTCCAACATGGCTTTTCCAGTAGCAATGGATTCCTGTTGTTTCACACTCTCATTCACATTTGTTGTTTGCTGTGTTTTTGTGTTTAGCAATTTTCATAGATGTATAGTGATGTAGTGACAGAACTGACTTTTGGTCACTCTAACGTTGAAAATATCTCTTAATGAGATCCCCTGTTAAGATCTGAAAATGAATTGAAGCAATATTTTCTAGCCCCAATTTCAGGTATATCTACCTATACACATTCTTCTCTGTAAACCTAGGAAAATTCTTTACCTAACTGCAATATTCAATTACTAGTCCAATTCAAGCAACAGCAGACAGGGTAACCATTGGCATTCTTATCCCAAATTCCTTCTCTACTGCTAAAAGTTCACTGGGTGTAAACACTAACTCCTATCTGTGGAGACAGATTCACCACATGCTTTGCTATAGCACAATATTATTTCATAATTCAGACTGGTATATGACGATTTACTAGCTAAGTGAATATCATACTCATGTGATATGTCTCTCTCTCTCTCTCTCTGTTGTGTGATGAAAGTTTTACAATAGGTTTCTAATTTAGGGATTTATAAAAACATGGCATATTTTATGACATCCCAAATCAGAGATATTTAAAACAACAGTTTATATTTCACTCCACCTCATGTCTCTCTTGGATCAACATGACATTTTGTCTACTCTTGTAGTTTTAGACTCTGAAAAATTCTACCTCTTGATAATTGATTTGCCACTAGAGGCAAAAATGAACAGGATGAATGAGGCATCAGTTCTCCAGGGCTGTGGCTTCTCAAGGGCTCCCTCTCTTAAAACAGTGACTAGAAGTCACTGTTTACTCATCACAAAGCTGTGTGTGTCTGTCTTCCAAAACGCCAAAAGAAACAGGACCAGGAAAGGAGAACCAAGTACAATAAACAGCTTTGAGCACATACACAAGAGAAATCTAGTTTTAAAGAGACAGAACATCCTCCAAATCCCATTAAATGCCACTGTTTAAACGAGCAAGTTCCTTTATTTTATCGTTTTCCTCTAAAAGAGACTACAGTATTCTAAAAGGTGTCAGATGGAAACTGTGTTAAGCAGAATGGCTATGCAGAGGCACCAATTATTGAGCTCAAGGGTAATTAAGATGAAATACCTACACTTTTAAAAAGTAACTTCACCACGTAATAAAGCTTTTGTGACCTTTGCAATCCTTAGTAAAAGAGAAAGGCCATTTATATTTTTATTTCATTCACTATTAAGGAGCTAACAAATAGAAGAAAAAACAAGAAGCTACTATGCATCGTTTGAAACAATAAACAATAAGAGACAGAAACAGGCAACACTAAAATATTTAGAGTCAGAGAAATTCACGCATATCGTGAGCAAGCCTATTGTAGAGGACTGACTCTCAGGTCTCGGGAGATAGGAATAAGTAATCTATGCCTACATTAGGAGAGAAAGGAGCAAGAATTAAAAAAAAAGAAAGAAAGGAAAGAAACAGTATTTTTAAAGCAAGTATCACATAATTTTTCCAAACTCCCCAAGCCACATTTTAATAACAATGAACGCAAAGAACTCTGGCAGACCAAGACACCACGTTGCTGTAACAGCTGTGCTTGGTCTAAAGGCTGCAGCAGTTTGATCAACGATAACTTACTTTAACTATTCCAATTGCTTCAAAAATACGAAATTTCCATCAAAACGCTTCACTCAATTCACACATAGATGAACCACTGAGCTAACCGTTTAAACATGTTTCAAATCATTGTAGTTATTTAATCATGAGAAGATCATCTAAGTGGTAGAAAGTGTATCGATAGTAACAAATGCACCCCTCTCTTGAAGGATGCTATTTCTGGTAGAGAGAAAAAAAATAGCGGTGAGGTCAAGAGTAGACACAAAACTCTCTGTACCTTCTCATCAACGTTTCCATGAGCCAATAGCCACTGCAAGAAGCACACACACTTCATCTGATGTTCTCTGTTCTTTGCGGTGAAGATGCCATGGGTCATATGAATTCATAGCACACCCTTCCCTGTGTTAAATGGAGTTTTTAAGAGGAAAAAGGCATCTTTCCCCCAAACCTTGTCTTTTTTCCCCCTGGATCTTCCTTCCAACCATCTGCACAAACTATTCATCTGTCAGTGAATCCCCCCATACATTCTCCTAGATGCAAGGGTTGAACTGAGGCTCTGTTATTTGTGGCCCATTACACTAGTCATTGTGGCTACAGTAATCCCAGAGATCATGTTGAGTAAGTAGAAAAGATTAACTCTGGCCTGGGTTTTAAATATGAAGATCGAGTGCAATTAATGGAAAACATGACCAAACCTTCACATTCTGGTGGGAGAGTTTAAGGATATTTGCGCATTATTTCATTTGTCATAAATAAGACAAAATATTGATTCCCAGGATAACCTGGCAGGATGCCATCCCACATTCACTCTCAAACTAGAGAATACAGCTTTTATTTTGAGGAGGAAAATAAGTAACAAGAAGAGAATGGAGTCATAGAACTAGAAGCTACCAGCCTTAGCTATCTTATCAGTACTTTCCAGCTCTAAGAGGAAGGGTGGTGGAATGGCCCCTCGTGACCTGTAACTCACTGTCAGGATTATATCTTGGTGTCACTGCCACTCAAGTGTCTAAATCAAATGGAGGATCACTATCTGATAATGCCAGACTGCCAGTAACAAAGGTCACATTTAGAGCCTTCACACAGGTTACTGGAATCTGGGTAGCTAGGCATGTTTAGATCTTCCTTGTCTAATCATGTAATAAAGTAAACGCATTATTTGGGGATCACATTTGTAAGCACCTTATTTTCATCTTGACATAATACAAAAGAAAAAGGGTTACTGAAAATGCTGGTGTTTTGTATCTTTGGTGATAAGGAAGTGAAGAATTTTCTGTGTAAAAAAGTTCCATTTCCTTTGCAAAGGGAAGCTATGTGATGAGAACACATGGGCTCATGCATTGGAGCATAATTCAGATCTTTAAGACCTAGGAGACAAGACAAAAAGTAGAATTATCCCTCCCCTCCTTGTGACTCCTCTGGGGATACTGTCTCTCTTTTGCTGCTGCTCTCCCCCTCTACTTCCTCACAGGTCCATGGTTCTATCCCTGTTTAATGTGCTTGCTCACCTTGAGAAAATCTCCGGGGTGTTGTTTCTATCTCTTTCTATTCTAAATTAAAGTTTCTTAGAATCAAATATCTGATAGGACTAGCTTGGTTCAATTATAAGCACCTGAAACAGTTGGCTGTCACCCGAAATTACCATCATAACATGCAGACGGCCAGTTTTACGGAAAAGGGCCATTGATGGAAAGGGAGAAATTGTTACAAATGCGACGACTGAGCAGAAGTTTGAGACAGACACCTTCCTCTTGCCTTTATGCTCTTGGCACCTTTCATTTCCAGGTGGCCCCTTCTTGGTTGTGGTTTCCACAATTTATGCTGGCGTTTTCCCAGTCTTTTCAAGGTCCTCTTTATACTATTAGACCACCTTCAAGGAGTTTTCCTCTACCCTGAGTGTACACTACATGAGTATCTGCATCTACATCACTCTACATCTCTTATTCCCAAGTCTCAGGCATGTAAAGTGACAGAGATCAGGGGGACAGAAGAAGAGGAAATTCTTGATGATGTGAAGATGTCAAAGGGCTGGATTTTGGTGACCTGAAACAGATCTGCTCTGGGAAGTTCTCTAACAGGAATTTCTTGAGCTTCATCCAGATTCAGCCAGGATTTTGTGGCCTGCAGCTGCGGAATGTTTAAGAAGGCTACAGTAGGTTAAGAAGTCTCTTTTGTTTTATGAAGCAGGTTCTGCCTCCATGTTTTCACTTGCCATTTGCTCATAGCATTTTTCTTGTTCTCTTTCCTTCTCTTCTGAGGTCTGTCTAATATCATTCCACAAGCAATTTTCCATCTTCTCTAGAAATAGTCTCATAAAATTCACACTATCAACCCCCTTTCTCAAACCAAATACATACATACACACAGACACACACACACTGAAGACTGAATTCCAAGTGTTATTGTTTGACAATTAACACTTCACTTGAGTGCAGAGATCAGCATTAACCCCACACAGTCATCTGGTTTCTGGGGAGACACTCCAGATTTCAGCATGACATTTGGTGAAACAAATCAAGTAACGTGAGCTCAAGCTTTACCAATGTTAGCAGCAAATTAGCTGGAAACCACATTCTTAAAAATTCTACGTTTGCATGAACTCCTTGAAAATGTTAACCTAATTCTCCTTTTTTATAACCTCCTTTAATGTTAATATCTGTCCCTCACGTCATTACTTCTACATCTTTTTACTGAGAGCTTTAGTTGTGAGTTATCCACCAAAGAAGACCATTCAGAAGACCACTCAGACATGGGTTCAAACCTATTGAGAGTCATTATGAGCTGGCCGGCGACTACACTAGGTATTTGGGACCCAAGTGCAATCAAAGGCCTTTCTCAAAGTGACTTTTCAAGCACACACACACACACACACACACACACACAAGACACACACACACACACACACACACACACACACACACACACAAACCTCATCCTGTGCTGGCAATACTTTAGTTAGCAAGAGCAGCTAGCCAGAAATAGACCCAGAGAGGCCAAAATGCAAGGTTAGTACTTCCCAGAACTATAGACTCTGACTGATTAACTCTCACTTCTTCCTTCTGCAGGTGTTGCTGCCTACATGCTGGTTCAAGGCCTAAATGGCGTTTCCTACATGACATCAGTTGTGCAATGGTCTGGGGCCCTAATTAGATCTTGGGCCTCTTACACATTGAGATGATCTGAAATTGAGAAACTGATTCTGTAAATCCTATCACTGAAAATGAAGACAATTAGTACCGAATGAAGCAATTTAAACATGATTAAATGAATAAAATCTGTAAGCAAATGCATGTTGTAGTACTTATGAATAGATCGTGCTCATCTGGCACAAACAATATCCCAGTATCTTTGTTTCTATAGACCAGTGGTTTGTAACAATACTTTGTAAGTTCTTTTCAGGTTGACATGACATACCTAACAAAGTAAACAGCACAATTTACACTCTAGCTAGCACTTGATATATACACAAATGATATAACTTAAAGAAAAAAAATAGCCTAGACAGGGTTCAATACTACTCAGACATATTTGTGTCTTGAGTGGCTGAGTATTGATCTAGCTGGAAATAAGATATTAAAGTATTCAAAAACATGATGCTCTTGTATGCTGATTTATAATAAAGACTGTGCACAACTTAATGATATGTTACCATCAGGCCCAGAAGAGTGTTCTAGAATATGCCTTAGTAATTCCTAAGGTAAAATTCAATTTTTAAGTACAAATTACACATGAATGACATTCTTCACTTTTAACATAGGAATACAAAATATAAAGGGGAGAGGATGAAATGTTCAGCCCTTTTGCCAACCAGATTTCAACTTATCCTAAGATGCATTTTAAGTGTGTCAATGGTGATTTTGTTCAGTGAGGAGAGGAAAAGCATATGCCCAATTTCAAGTAACTCCATAGTAAAAGATAAAGTTTCAGTGGTTTATACAGAAAGCCCCTTCACCCTTTGAGGTTATCAAATATATCTATCTATGAAAATCTAGTGTCCATTTATTTTAAAAATAATTATACACAGATTATATTTTAGCATTTTCTGCAATATTTTCTTAAGTAGATCATATATTTATGCCATTTTACACTAATGAGTTAAGAATTTATGAATTGAGATGTAGTTGGGAAATATATGAAGGCAGTAGGTGACCTAAAATTATTTAGAACGCATTTGTGTTCCATTTTAAGAAAGATAGTAAGTCAGAGAATAGTAACTAGGAGCTTGCCTGGGGGCACTTTAATTTATGTACCAATGGCGCTTACAAGATTCACTTGACACTTGGTATAGTTGGTATTTTTCTGTTTCTATCCAAAAGCAAATGTAGCAGGACCCACTTAAAACTTAGCCCTGTCAAATCAATGCTGGATTTCTCTTACACCTGAAGCCCATTATAGTAACACAATGTTATCATTAAGGGAGAAGCTGAGGCCGATTCTATGCTCAAAGATGCCAAAGTAATTTTGTCACTGCCAAACAAATCAGTTAGCGTTTTATAAGCATAGCCTTACTTGAACGAGCCCTTCCTTTAGTACTGTTCAGGAATAAAACATAAGCCACCAGCTCAATCAACAAAAGCAATCAGAGAGATGAAGTCAAGTCTCACTGCCAAGAAAGTCTCGGACATTGGTGAACTTGGGATTGAAAAACACACCAAGCTCACTCTTGAGAATTATTTTGAGAACAAAGAAAAGCAACTGAGCCCTTTTGGAGGAAGAACACCTAATAACGTTTTAATAATGGAATAAATGAATGTCTCCAGGCTTAAGGGAAGTACTCCATCAAACTTCTGACAGTGAATGTTAAAATTTCCATGCTTTCAATGTTGCCATCCTGACTCAACTCACATAATGTTTGTAAAGTATCTACTGCATGGCAGTCACTCCTGAACATGGAAAACAGAGCATGTTCTGTAGGTTAATATTTGTGACAAATTTTATACAACATGCTAGGAAATCGAAGAGTTGTAGTTAACCAGTTCTAGAAGAGTCAAGGACAAGTTTTAGAAGAAAAATTTAATAATCAAAGTTTTAAGAGATGAAGTGTTTCTTTAAGAGAAAAGTATCTTAATTAAAGCAAGAATATTTAAGAAGTATATCTATGTGTATATATATATCATATAAAGAGAGAGAGAGAGAGAGAGAGAGAGAGAGAGAGAGAGAGAGAGAGACCACCAATGAAGCAAGAAAGGGAGCTAATGTTGCAGAGGCAAACATTAGATTTCTGAAAGCAATATAGATGAAGCTGACCTTTCTCAGAAGCCACTGAAGAAATACAAAATAGACAATGGGATTTCTATTTTCCATTTCCAAACTTTTCATGTTCAATTAACACACTCAAAAAAAGGTTACTGCTTATCTATTTCAGCAATGTACTGCACAAGAAATCAGAATACAGCTGTAAATAGTAACTTTTGGGTCATTATTCCTCAGAAGGCAGTAATTGCTACTCACTGGGAAACTGTTTAATCATGATAAAGGTATATGTAGATTAAGTTTAGGATGTTTCAGGAGAGATAGAGACGCAGGATTAAGAGTAGATGTAGCAAGATATAGTGATCCTGGTAGATGAAACCTAGGTATTATCTTCTGACAATAACCAAGAAGCAGATAAGGAGATATCACTCAACCGTCACAATTGCAGGTCAGACAAAAATATCACCATGGAAAATAAGAAGTAGGCCTGAAACCTTAACTATCGGTTAAGAAGCTATCAGCATTTGATTGCTACTAGAAGAAAAAAAAAAAGCCAGTTTTCGTTGGTAATATGAAACCTGGTATACTGACCATACTAAGGCAGTTTCAACACCCAAAAGAAATTGTCCAACCCAAGTTGAACTGGAAAGAGAAGATACATACATACATACATACATAGATAGATAGATAGATAGATAGATAGATAGATAGATAGATAGATAGATAGATAGATAGACAGTGATGAAGAGAGATAGAAATAGGAAATCATGAACTTGTTTGTGTGGAGGTGGAGAAGGTTCTTGCAGTAGTTGGGGAAGGAAATGCATATGATTAAAATACATCATATATATATAAAATTCTCAAAGAATTAATGAAAACATTAAAATAGATTAAAAGATTTCAGAGACTTGTTGAAGAGTATAAAGAAGACCTGTAATAGATATTAAAACAATCACAAAACAGCAGAAAGCTAGTGATTCAATATATATATTACACAAGTCTTTCTGAACAACATCTGTCTCAGAAACCTTCAAACTCAGGCTGATCAAAGTGTGGGAAGCCCCTGTATAACGTGTGACTTTCTACAAACACAGCTGAATATATATTTCCTGACAAGATAATATTATCACATATCTCCTATAAATTTGTTCTGAGATTTTGAGATCAAGAGACTGAGCTCAATGTTGGTGTTGGGTTTTCGAGTGATGAACGTAACTGCCACAGAAAGCTAAACTTAGTGTAACTTGTGGAGAGACTCAAAGATTGTGCTTTCCGAAGAAAAAACAAACGAGGCTGAATATGCACTGTAGGGCTCTAGAGAATCAAATAAAACAATAGAGAACTAGAATGTAAGAATGAGCACAAGAAAAGATTAGGAACGATTCGATGTGTATGAAACCAACTCTGTTTCCAAGAACAGCTAGCTATTTCTCTGCTTCATAAATGTGATGGAGATGTCCTTCAGTATGCTATGACTGTATGTTTCTCTTATTGGTTGATAAATAACTGTTTTAGCTAATGGCTTGATGGAGTAAAGCCAGGCATGAAATCCAAACAGGGATAGAGAGGGGTAGTAGGCACAGTCAAATAGATGCCATGTGGCCACCAGGGAGTCAAGATGCCAGGATGTCAAAGGTAAGATAAGGTCATATGGAGGTACACAGATTAATAGAAATGAGGTAATAATTAAGAGCGAGCTAGCTAGTAAGAAGCCCAAATCATTGGTTAAATAAAGTAACTGCTATGAAGTCACATGGTTATTTCATTAAATGGCTGTGGGGACTCAGCGGGTAGAGAAAAAACTGGTCCATTTTCTAAATGTGCCAACTGTACCTGCACCATCACAAACCAAGACAGATAAATGAAGGTCTCACCTATGAAAGACCACCCTACTAAGCAGAATCACAGCACTGAAGCAAAGGTATTACACACTGGTCAGGCAAATTTCAAGTGAGAGCAAAAATAAGTCAATGCCCTACCCTATCAGGGTATCCCTCCTGATCACCAAGGAACACATGCCTTCTGCTCTCAGAAGCCAAGGATCATCCAAGATATGCTTGAATCACCTCTGTGCTGTGCTGGCAAAGGGACTTTGGAAAATGACCTGCTGTATTTCAGAGTGCAAGCAATACTCAGTGCAAAGTTTTCTAGGGAAGGGAGATCCATAGTGAATACACACCCTCTGCATTCTTACCTGTTGATCTAAGTTATAAATTACTCAGGTAAGCATATCAGAGATTTTTCCAGGAAAACCATGCCTCTACATTAAAGAGGTCATGAAGAAAATGACATTCATCTTTTCTTCTGAATCATGGCATGGCAGGCACTTATTTAGGTCTCTTTAACTCTGTGAGAATAACATTTTTTTTAATTCCTCATAAGTTTTAAATAGACTAAGTTCTTGGAGCCATTTTAACTTTATACAAGTGAGTAGATTATAGTTCCCACGTGTTTCCTCAATGGTCTCCTCCCCCAATAGCTCTCTCTCTCTCTCGTGTTAATAAGTTGTATTAATATGGTTCATTTGATAAACTGTCAACACAACTATTAATTGATATCTATAGTTTATGTTGGAGTTCATTCATTCTTTGTGCTGTGTATTAGATGTATTTTGACAAATGCATCTATCATTATGGTGTCATATGGAATGGTTTTATTGACCTGTGCTACATCTATTCATCCATCTCCTCACATGAAGCCTTGGCCATGACTGTTTCTTCTTCTGTGTTGTGGTTTAGTCAGCAGATTTCCCTAGTTAGATTCAGGCAATATGCAGCCTTTTAAAATTGGCTTCTTTTGGGTAGTGCTATTCATTGCAGCTTCCTCTAATCCATTTGTGGTTTGAAAACACATTTGTCTTTATTGCTAAGAACATTGTGTGTGTGTGTGTGTGTGTGTGTGTGTGTGTGTGTGTGTGTGTGTGTGTGTGTGTGTGTGCGTGTGTGTGTGTGTGTGTAGCTACATCAGTCTATTTATCCTTTTACCTGGAGACAGACATCTTAGTCCAGGATATTTCATGTCTAAATAGAATCCAAAATATGTGCCAAAATCATAACAAACACTCAGTAATATTTTGAAGGAGGGATGAAAGAAACATTCATGGGAGCCATAGTGACATGTCATGCCCTCAGAGACAGTGCATATTTAAATCCACAGGTGTGAAATTCATTTGGGAGAAAGTTCTCATTGAGACAAATAATTTTCAATAAACCCTTTTTTATTATTATTATTTTAGAAAGAAAGCCAGCTGCTTGTCTCAGAATAACAGCTGAGCGAGTTCTGCCTTTTGGGAAACATAGAAACTTACACTGCTAACAGCTCTAGTCACCACATGCTATCTTACTCCCTCTATACGTACATTCTAAATTTGATTTAACCTTCGCTAAGTCCACTTATCTTATGCCTCTGTGATTTCACACCTTTCTGTGGAGAAGCATGTGAGTGTTGTGTTTCTGATCAGTCATTTAATAAGGACAGCCTTTAAGAAATGTTTCAATATATGGCATAGAAACCTTTCTTTCCTAGCTATTTGATTTATTTCAATTGGAGACTCACCCTTGGAATATATCTAAAGCAAAATCACTCTTTATCTCTATAGTTTGTCACCCCACGGGTTTGAGATTGACCAGTTTCTGCTGTATACTTCTCAAACAGTTTGTATTTCTCTGATTTGGAAGTCTTAGGTCTTGTGTAACATTTCCCAATGTCTTGTTTACAACAGAGTCCACTGAGAAGGAATTTACCTACCATAAAACTCACCCATTAAAGTACACACTTGAAAGAATTTTGAATAGACTCATGAATTTGTATATCTACCACCACAACCAAATTTTAAAAATGTTTTGACCCCTTAAAGCACTCGTTCTTTTAACTGGCAGTTCTCTGCCCATTTTTCTGTAGCCCTGGGTACCCACTATACACATCCTCTTTTGATGAATTTTCTTATCCTTATCCTCATTCTTCATATAAATGGAAATGCCCCTCACTTTTTTGCCCACTTCTGTGGCTAACATCTGTGATTTAGATTGGTACTTTCAAGGGTGTTCATCCATTTCTAATGCTAAATAATACTACAACGGTGCAGGTACACTAAATATTATTCACATAACTCATCAGATGGGCCAGGGTTTCCACTCCTAACCCTTCATGAATAATCTTTCACAAGTTGTGTTTGTGTGTGTGTGTGTTGAATATATTTACATTTAATTTGGATATATATTGGGGTAAAATTAAGGTTCGTATGGTTAACACTTTGGTTACATTTAGAGCAGTGGTTCTCAACCTGTGGGACGTGACTCTTTGGGGTCGAATGGCACTTTCACAGGAGATGCCTAAGACCATCAGAAAACACAAACATTTGCCTTGCAATTCTTAACACTACCAAGATTACAGTTACGCAGTAGCAACAACAGTAATGTTATGGTTGGGTGTCCCCACGACATGAGGAGCTGTATCACAGGGTTGTAGGATTAGGAAGGTTGACGACCACTGACCTAGTTGCACTACCAAACTGATTCTCAAAACAAGTGGACTGTTTTCTGTTCTGGCCAGCAATACACGTGCATCAGTTTCTCCCTATCTTTGCCAAATTTGCTGCTGTTGCCTGTCTGAAAATTATCCCAGTCAGTGTATAATGACACAGCCTTAAGGTTTCTAACTGAGTTTTACTTATGATTAATTGTCTTTGGGAGTGCTTATTGGCCATTTGCATGTGTTGTGACAGAAAATGCCTACTAACTTTTTTATTTTAATGGCATTATTAGCATTTTATTATCACATGGCAAAATTTTATATGTCTGGACAGAAGTCACATGTCAGAAATAATTTGCAAGTATGCTTTCTCAATCCGATTCTTTAACTTCCTTTGACTCTCAAAAGAATTTAAATAATGCAGTCCAGCTGTTTTGTTTTTTGTTTTTTTTCATTTTGTTTTTTGTGTTTTAAGTGTGCTATTGAGTCGCTATCATCTGCCGTAGAGCCATAAGGATTTTTTGGATGTTTTCACCCATGATTGTAGACTCAGTTCTTGTATTTAGGTCTCTGGCCTCTTCCAACTTTTGTGGTAGTTTGTCTTGCTTTTTATTTACTTTTGTTTGAATTTTGTTTTGTATATGGTCTGAGGTGAGGTGCTAACTTCATCCATTTTTCTACAGTCCTTCAGTTTCCCCAAGATCATTTGCCAAAATGACTATTTTTCAGCATTCAATTTTCTTGGCACCCTTTTCAAAAATAAATTGACCATATGTCTGTAATTACGCCAGTACTGCTGTATCTTGATTACTGTGGCATTGCAGCAAGGGTGGAAATCAAAGACTTGTAGGCAAGATTGCTTGTCTATTCTGGGTTGTTTGCAGTTTTGCTTCAGATTTAACTTCAGCTTTCCAATTGCTTCCAAAACTCCAGCAGAGATTTTTGATGGAAATTACACTGGATCCTTGGAATCACTTTGTAGTGACCTAAGCCATCTCAACAGTGTTGAGCCTTCCCATTCACAAGCATGCAATATCTTTCTAGTTTTAAAGTCCCTTTGATTGTCTCTTCCATCACTTTATTTTTCACAGTGCAAGTTTCACTCTCCTCCATTTAAATTAGTATTAAGCATTTCAGTCTTAGGTTCTAAGTGTGAGTGTGTTTGTAGGCATGGGTTCTCTAGAGACAGGGTCATATAGTTCACATATAGAGCTCAACTTACTTAGTTCACCCTAATTTTCTTTCATTTCACTCTTTTTATCTGCCTAGTTCTGTAGGCTGGAGTCTCCATTAAAATGTTAAGATGGTTAGTGAGATTGGATGTTCTTGTCTCTATCTTGATCTTAGGTTGAAAATACTCAACCTTTGGTAACTAACCTCAACTAGTTTTGGTAGATTCCACTATCAAATTGTGGAAGCCTGTTTTTGTTCCTAGTTTGAATGTAGATATGAAATGTAAGGTATATGAAATGAAAATGTTATCAACATCGTGTATACAATAAAAAGCATATTGAGAGTTTGAAAACTTTATCATGGGATAATTTGCATGTTAAGTATTCAGAGCAAAATTAATCATACATGGTAATTACTATGTAAAAAAATCAACAAATAACAAACAATAAGATGAAGTATAATGCCAACTGGCCTAGACAAATTTGTTTTCATCAGTTTCCTATCTGCAGATCTATGAATTTTGCCACCCTGGATGAGACTGGAAAATGTTCTCCAGTCTGAGATGAGAATGTAGACCCAGCTGACACATTGATGTTCTTTGATACCCAGGCATAAGGTTTATCTAATCCTTGCCAGAACCACTGAACCATGGCAAGGGTATTATATTAAGCTTCTAAGGTTGGAGAAATCTGCTATATGGCAGAAAACCAATGCATTATTTTTCTATAAAACCAGAATGCCATAGGGCACTACTGTTCATGTGCACTTTCTGGAGCTTCTTGTGTAACCATATCCATAAAAAAAAATAGTCGTTGGTTTGCATAAAAGTCACTCACATAAAAGAAAATTGCTAGGAGCCTATGAGTAAAGTCATCATAAAGTGTGGCAGCTTGGGTGGATTATAAGAACATGCAGACAGCCCTTATTAAAGGCCATGTACAATATTATCTCCCAAGGCTATGCAAAACAGACAGAGTTGGATCAAGCTAAAACTTCAGTAAATCAAGGGAAACAATCAATGGTGAAAAAATAACTGCGATCAAAAAACTGTAATGCTGGAGAAAGGAGAAACCGGCAAATCGGTGGAACACCATAGCACATTAATACCATCAATGTGCTATGCTATCAAAGCCATGCACACATTAATACCATCAGCCAACCTTTGACTAAATACAAAATGCATTGCGGCAGAGAAGAGCTGGTCATCTCAAAAATGTGCTGGAGTGACTGCAAGTTCACCCTCAAAGGAAACCAACCAAAGAACTGAAGCCTTGAAGAATTCTTGACATTGAACAATCATAAACTAATTAAGCTAAATATTAACCAAAGGTTTTGCACCTTTTGAACAAAGGCCTTTCATAAGTGTACAGATTACAGATTGTCTTCAGAGAAAAACAAATTAAAGCAATTATGAAGGGGCACAATATACTTATTCAAAAGGATAAAATGGCAGAACTAGAATAATCATCAAAGGCTGGTGGAATGGTGAAATCACAAGAATGCTCATTTACCTCATTTTCGCTGAACATGAAGCATGAAAGGGAAAGTTTGAAAGATGCTTTAGTGGTTTCTATGAAGTTAGACATACTCTCAACATATAATCTCTCCATCAACTTCCATTGCCCTAAAATTTAAATTAAAATTTAAATTTCCATTGAATTTAAATGCTATTATTCATATAAAACCTAGATAGAAATATTTATAAGCAGTTTTACTGATAAATGACAGACATAAGTAAAATACACTTCAGTATGCAGGTAGAAAATAGACAATACTGCACCAAGACAACGGGATAATATTCACCACCGATAAATGATCTACCAGGCAATGAAAAGGCATAAGGTTAACTAAATGCATATTGCTATGTGAAAAAAAGCCAATCCAAGAGGGCTACATTGTGTATTATTGGCATTTAATAATATTCAATAAAAGGCAAAACTGGAAATAATAATACAGTGTTAGTTGGCACTGAGTTATTACTGAGGGGAGGATGACTAGAGAGAAAATAGAGGAACATTGGCAAAGTAGTCAGGATGACAGTGTAATGGTGAATGCAAGCCAACATTACTAGTCTCAGACCATACCATACCATGTCAAGCATCAAGAGTGAACAATACAGTACAAAATGGTGTGTGGATGAAGAGGATGTGATAATATAAACAAATTAGTGTAGGGCTGTTATCACTCTGGGAGTAGGTGTTAATAGCAGGTAAATCTACGTATATGTAAGACAAAGATGACATGGAAAGCCTCTTTATTTTTTGTTCAATCTTGTTTTGAACCTAGAATAAATCTAAAGATAAAATATAATTTAAAAGTAAATAATAATTTCTACCCATAAGAAAATAGTACATATCAAAGTAATCACACAATATGAAACCAAACCATTTATTCTATATTATTGGTCCCTGGTCACATCTGTTTATTATTCGGGTAAATTAAAATAATCACTACTGATTATATTAAAGATTAAGATGTTTAGCTGCCTGTGGGTGGAGAAGAAGGAAATAGAGAATGGGCTACAAGGCATCATTATAAAGTTTCTATTATTGTGCTAAATCTTACATAAATGGCAACACAGTACATTCAATCTTTTAAAAAAGTACAGTTTATTGTATGGCCATTGCATCCGAATAGACTAAATAAACACAGAAAAGCAGATTAGTATTGTTATTGGGCTTTTAATATGACAGATGGAAGGGAAAGATAACATTTGGTACCATGGAGACCAAACAATAACTTTGCATCAAATACAGAGCCATATTGATCACTACATACCATGCATACCTGAAAGTGTGTATTGGAAGTACACATGCCATGTGCCATTTGTGTCTCTGATGGAAACAGTGAAACCTCTACCACACATTATCTTTATAGTTAAGATGGTAACAAAGATATGACATGTTGCTCCAAAACCTATGCAGAAATTCTCAGAAATGACATACTTACCTCATTCCCCTCTTAACTAAACTGTAGATTTTTTTTAAAAAAAAAATCCACATTCTAGAGTTTAGAATCTAGACTATTAACATATTAGAAACAAAGGCAATTTGCAATTTGAATTAATATAGCCATACCTAAACATTTTCAGAAGGAAGGTAGCATAAATATGAACACACAGAAATACATTGACCTGGCTAAAACAGAGAATAACGTCCCTTTCCACCATGCCCAGATTCTCTCCAGTGTCTACATCGTCTTCTGCTAACTGAACTAGGAATTAAATGTGGCTAGTGACCAGCAAATCTAAGTAGCCCAGCATGGTGGCTCATGTCATTAATCCCAGCAATTGGGAGGCAGAGGTAATTGGATCTCTGTGAGATCAAGGCTAGCCTTGTCTACACAGTAAGTTGCAGGACATTCAGAGCTATGTAGAGAGACCCTTCTTTTAAAAAACCTAGTAATAGTTAAGACGACAGAAGCCTCAAAATTACATCTTGCCTAGAGTGATGGTAGACACGTACATCATGAAAACAAAAAGTAATGGTGAACCCTGATTGTTCTCATTCCTCTGGTTCTCCTTATTCTCTGAGATTAGGCATGTTTATCTACAAATGTTCCAATAGGAACAGTGCATAAGCAACACTGTATCTTAACAATAAAATGCAATCAGCATTAGAGTAAAAATTTGGAAATGACTACTGGCACCAATGTGGGAATTGGTAGACATTAAATCAATCTGATGCGGAATCCGAGGCAGACCTTTGGGAAGGTCTGTGCTATTTATAGCAAAGACCTGAGGCTGTGCTGTTCTGTCCTATTAAGTAGCAGCATCACTACTACAGAAGCACTTTGTGGGATCTATGGCACTCGGCAGGGAGAGGGAATTGATTCCAAGCCAAGTAGCTGACCGCATAGCAAGCAGAGCTGCTGCTGAATTGAAGGCAGGAGGAAAAAGACTGGGTAATAGTAGATGCACCTGGGAAGCCAGGAAACATGTGATGAGCTCAGACTAATTAATTGCCAAGTCCAATGCCTGTGCCAGGGACAAGTTCCTAAGGCAACTGAGAGGAGGGACTGGCAAATAGACAGACAGACAGACAGACAGACAGACAGACAGACAAAATATAATAATAAAGATATATAAGTTAAGGACACTTATTCCTTATAGGATCACATGCCACCCCCGCACAGGCAATACTCAGTGAATTCATTCCTATCAACCACAGCCCAGGCTTATGAATACATAAAAGCAAAACCACTAAAATCTTCTTGGATCAAATACATATCAAATAATCCACACACATTAGTCATGAGACTCAGAGTGTAAGTCTTGTGCTACGGTTTCAGGAAGGCGGTTCTTCCGGCAGTTGCAAAGCAGCACATTCTAGAGGAAAAGGGCGGGCACATGAAGTTAAGAACACAGTATTATGCAAAACCACGTAAGATAAAAGAACCAAACACTAAAGACAAAACTGCCTAGCAGAACTCAAGTACCGCAAAACAACGTATATACACATCCTTTACAAAGACAGCACACACTATTATTTTAGATGATCTGTGCATTGTTCAAAAATATTTGCATCCTTAGTGGCAACTGGAAGCCACAGAAGTGATTGAAACAACAGAAAATCAGTTTCGCGTACTTGATGAGAACAGAGAAGTAACGCGTTGTGTAGAACGGTGAGTTAGCTAGGGTTACTACTGCTGTGATGAAACACCATGACCAAAACCAACCTAGGGAAGAAAGGAGTTACATTGCTCAAAGTCCCACATCATCAAAAACAGTGAGGGCTGGGGCCTGGAGGCCGGAACTGAGGAAGACAGCTGCTTGCTGGCTTGCTCGTCATAGCTTGCACAGCTCATTTTCTTACAGAAGCCAAGACCACCAGGCCAGGGATGGCTCCGCCCACGATGGGCTGGACCCTGCCCCACCAATCACTGTCCGATCCTAGGGAGGCATTTTCTTTCCTGAGGGTCCCTCTTCTCAGAGGACTTTAGCTTGTGTCCAGCACAAAAAGCACCCATGTAAAATTACTAAGATGAATAGAATTGCCTTGGTTATAAAATTTAGCCATTATTTTTGTCTATGAGAAGTGTCTCGTTGGTCATGAGTCATTTTCTAGGCAGACCATAGGGAGCTCAATTGGAAAAGTACCTATAGATGTGTGATGTGTCTCTCCCTTGGAAGTAGGGAAACCTAAATAAAGTAATTAAAGAATCCTTCCACCTATGTGCCTGAAAATCCCATCACTGGATATGACATGTGGCAGAATAGAAGCATAAATAATATTCAGTATCTATGTCTAAATGTTTCACTTTCTTTCTTTTTTTAACTTTTTACTTTGAAATAATTTTAGAGTCACAAAAACAAAAGGACATTATTACAGATGTTTCACACCTGCATCCTTGGTTTTCTGTGATGTTAAAAATTTATATTGCCTTAAAGCCATATTCTAAGCCAACTATTTAACATTGGTATGATACTATTAATTAAAACATGGTTGAATTGTATTATCCTTTATTTCTTTAGATTATTCCCCACCCCCCAAAGACTGGAAGGGTCTACATTGCATTTAATTAATTTAATTGTTCTCTTTATCTCTTCCTATTTAAGGCAAATCCATGGGCTTTATATTTTATATCTCTTAAAGTCTGACGCTAGTGATGGCTAAAACTCTCCGTCATTTCATAGATGTGTCTTAGTTAAGGTTGTGTGATTGTTTTTCATCACGATCTTTAAGTCGTGTCCTTTTGACACAAATAAACAGCAGTTGTGACTTCCCCCATAGTAATAAGCATGATATATGAATATGATATATTTGGCTTCCCTGACAGTGGCAATTAGGTTAGGGTTCCCCTACTGTTTTTGGCATTGAAAATTTAACATTTTCCTCTTCGCAATTAACTAATTATATGGGAGACACTCTGAGACTGAGCCAATATCCATTTTTCTTCTCAATCTTTCACCCAATGAGATTAGCATCCATTGGTGAATGTTGCCTATAGCACTTATTCTGGGGTGTTCGGCTGACATTGCTTCTTTGACATTAGCTGCATTCTCAGATAAACACTGCTTAAAAATAATGGCCATGGCAAATCTAGGTTAAAGTCAAAAGTCCAGTAATGCCAACACAAAGATTACATTTAGCACTGACTGCAGCCTTTGTAACTGGCTATCACTTGTGTCTTTCACTTGTGTCATATGCTACTGAACTGGTGACCTTATACGAATGAAGAAATAAGCGTCAAAAAGAAGTGTTGATCAGGTTCCCTTCCCTGTATTCATGACACAGGCGTCCCATGTATCCACATTGAACTGGGATCAACAGAGAAGAGATTTCTGAAGGGAAAAATTACCAGAAGAGAAAACAGACATCCAAACACAGAGGCATTGCTACTTTAGGTACAACTCTCTGTCCCAGATTTGCCCTGAAACCTTCATTCCTGAAAAACAACTCCTAACCCCAGCAATTCTTTATAATATCGGCATCTAATTTACTTAACACCATGCAAAAAAAAAATTACCACCTATTTCAGTTTCTACTTAAAGTTGCTATAATTTAAGACTTCTATAGTATGCTGGAGAAATAATTAATAGTAATTTTTCTTTACTATTATAAAACACAATACTGGAAAAATGTATTATACATAGATAACTACTCAAGATATTATGATTACTACTATTATTAATATATTTAATTTGGAACATATTTATCAATTGTCTGTCATATAGAATCCATTCCTAGATATAAGGAACTCAATGATAAATAAAATGTGTATCACCCTAAAAATGCAACTTACCAGATACATATATATATATATTTATATATATATATATATGTAAATCTGACACCAAACAGAATTATTGAGTGCTTATGAAAGATGCATAGGCACTGTGTTTACTGTACTTGTTTGTATAACTAAGGCATTAAGCCCTTATTTAATCTTCTCTCCTTAAGTCATTAAAAAAACAAAGGGCTGCATTTTCATCAGGATTTCCCTAAAAGATTAGTTCCCATGGGTACTCATGGTTTTGAACATAAGTTGGATATTATCTTAAACAACCAAATAAGCAGATAAAAGAACAATTGACTTCATTGTCATTAATGTCTTAGATAATAGGACTTCAACTTCACAACAATGTGAGTTCCAAGATGTTAAAACTATGGTGCCTTTACACAAAATGCAAGACTGCTGCATTTTCAGTGAAAGTCAGAGTATTTTATTTCTTTTCCATGAGAAGCTTTTTTTTCTTAGAGAAAAAAAAAATGTAGTTTAGAAATAGCCTTGAATTAAATGACCAGATTGTTGCTAAGCAACATTGTAAAGCAATTTTTTAAATGTGGAGATATCTCTATGGTGGAAACATTCAAGGTCCATGGTAGGGCATTTGACTTTTTCAAAGACAAACCCATACCTTTAAAAAGCAATTGTTTTTAATGCCTTTTGAAGGATTATGTAAATGTGTAGATGTGCATACATTCAGATAGAGGGTTGAGTATGGAATAATAATAGAACCTCAATTATAATTGGATTACAATTAATTAAAATTTCAGTAATGCTTTTATCTGTGTTCATGTGCCAGTGTATAAAACTTTTAACTAGTATATAAGTCTTGGAACTTTCTAGACAAAAAGTCATTCAGATATTCTAGGTCAATGAACTTGCTCTGGAAATAGCATTTTACAAAGATATTTTTTGGAAAAAATAAATTAAAAAGTATCATTCAGACATTACTTTTCTGATGGATTTAGTATTGTAAGACATATAAAAAAAATCATCCTGTGCTGTTGTCCTTGAGCTTGGTAATAGAAATAAAAAAGGTTTATGCTTGCATATGTTTTTTAATGTAGCTAAAAGGGCTTGGGAACCAATTTTAATGTGACCAGAGTAAGTCTCTTTATGGAAGGAAAAGCATTTCCTCATGAGGATTAGCAGTTTAGTACTACATACACAATGGGTATATTCAATACTGTATACACAGGCACATAGAGAAAGACACGCATGAAGACTCACACACACCACTCACGCAAAAAGATTTTAGTCAGTGCCAAAAGACACTAATACCTCGAAACATTAAAATGTCTTTAGCAAGTGTTTAAGATAATTTCATCATAGTTATATTGTTTTTATTGAAGTTTCATTTAAATGTCATATTATATAGGTGCTTTTCTCCCCCTTTCCCTTTTATTGAAAATAGATTATTTTTTTCATACAAAATATCCTGATTATAGTTTCCCCTCTTTCTACTCCTTTTAGTTCCTCCTCTCCTCCCCTCTACTCCTCTTTTCCCTCCTCCCTTTCTTGCGGAATTCACTTTGCTGTCTCCAATTTAAAAAGAACAGGCTTTTAAGAGGCAGCACACAAACATGACAAAAATATAATGAGATGAAGCAAAAACTATCATATGGCAACCCAACAGGATAAAAGAGCTCCAAGAACATGCACAAGAGAGAGAGAGACCACTCACAATCTGCATTATTTCTGTAAGGGTTTTGGATTCCTTGGAACTAGAATTACAAACAGCTGTGAGCTGCCAAGTGGGTGCTGGGAACTGAACCTGGTCCTCTGGAAGAGCAGCCAGTGCTCTTAACCACTAAGCCATCTCTCCCTAAAACCCACTCATTATCAAAGTCAGGAGGTTCCATAAAAAAAAAATATTAAGCTAATAGCTACAATATATACAGAGGACCTAGGTCAGACTCATGCAGGCCCTGTGCTTACCACCTCAGTGTCTGTGAATTCATATGTGCCTTGGCTTAGTGGATTCAGAGGGCTTGGAATCTCGGTGCTCTCCATTCAATCCCATCATACCATTACTGTTTTACGTGCCTTTACATACTAGAATATAGAACACATTATTAAAAATGTTTTATAGCATATCACACATCACAGACAGGGTCATTGTTTTAGTTAAGGCTTCTATGGCTGTGATGAGACACCATGATCAAAGAGCCAAGTTAGGGAGGAAGTTTACATTTCCACAGAGCTGTTCATTACTGAAGAAAGTCAGGACAGGAATTCAAGCTGGGTAGGACCCTGGAGATCTGGCAGATACAAATACAATGGGTGCAGAATAAAATAGGGTTTGGAACTGTCTCTTCTGAAAAAGTATGAAATAATCTTTATTTTGTTGTGATATATTGTTTATGATCTAATAAAACTTGCCTGGAGATCAGTATTCAAAGCTAGCCACAGCCATAGAAGCTGGACCACGGTAACCACACCTTTAATCCCAGGACTCAAGAGACAGAGGCAGATGGACCTTTGTGAGTTCAAGGCCATCCAGGGATATATGAGAGTGAACTAGTCTAAAGAAGAGTTCAATCCTTTAATCCCAGCATTAGAAAGGTGTATAAGACAGGAGCAGGGTCTCAGAGCTGGCATTCAGTCCTAGGCAATTAATTTTCAGCCAAGTCGAGGACAAGATCTCCCCAACCTTGGTAGAGGTAAGAGGTCTCTGGTGGCTTGGCTGCTTTGCTTCTCTTAAATTCAGCTTGAACCCCAATAACTGTCTCTAGTTTATAATATTTATGCTACATTATTTGAGATTTTATAAGCACCATATTCATAATTACCTGTGCTAAAGAGTTAAGTAATATAACATAAGACCATATTCAAGATGCCTCAACATATTATTTTCACCAAAGGCAATCCAAATACCTATGGATCTGAGTATGACTGCCTTCTTCCTGAATTTCTGTGTTGAATTTCCATATACTAGAAGCTCTTAGGGCAAAGACATATTGGCTCTCCCTTCTGTTCACTCACTTAATTTAAATATCTAGTTGCTAATTAGGAATTTGAATAGAAAATGCATTCCATTAGAGTTCTATGGTGTATTCCTATGTTTAAAATAATTCCTTTCCAAGAGTCCCTGACTATTAAATAGTGAAACGGCCTTTGAAACATGCGTTCACCTCACCCTCTTCTTCAGATAGCATAACCAGTAGATCCCTCTAGCACTGTCTCTAATTGTCATCACGATGGCCAATGGTTCCCACTTTTTGTCCACTGGGCAACCATGAAACGATGCCACACTGAGCAACTAAAGCAACGGCTAACGGCTTTCTTAGCCTTCTGAGGACTTGGGCGTCAAAGGTCAGAGTGCCCACAGAGTTTGTTTCCAGTGAACCCATTCTTACTGCGTTTTACTTGACACCTTGTCACTCTGTAAGTGTATGGCTTCCTCCCTGTGTATATGCACACACAGAGAGAATGCCTTCATGTCTCTTCCTTTATGTATGGGAACACCAATCCTGTCATATTGTACCAGATATTTATGATCTTCTTTCAATCTTGGCTGTCTCTGCAAAGTCATTTTGTGTAAATATTGATGCGTGGAAGGTTAAGGATTCCATATGTAATATAGATCTCAGATTCTCCCCTGCTCTGCCCAGCTAGTACCTCTGTCCCAGGACAGGTAGCGTTTCTAAGTCTCTTGTAAATGTACTCCATCTCACCATCTACTTCTAGAAGACCCAAGAAAGCTGACATGAGATAGCAGCACAATGCAAATAACTATGAAGAAAAGACATTATGAGACACTAGAGGAAAAACAACACTCATGCATGGGGCATTTATAGGGGATTTTATTGTTTTTATCAATATATTTTTATAAAATTGTCTAGTGTGTAAATTGTTTTGTAATTAAAACTGCAAATTAGAAATGAATAGGATTACAGAAGGACTGAAAGGAAAGACCAAAGATAATATGGGTAAGATTTTAGTTGAGAGGAAGATCCTATTTCCCAGGACAAGAGCCTGACAGACGGTGATGTAAAGGGTGTGCAGAACAGTTTCCACTAGGCTCTTCAGCTGCAAGTGACAAAATTTGCCTCCCTTTCCCTTTCTGGAAGTGACACAAGTTATCTGCCCGGCTACCTGGATTTAAAATTCTCATTCCATACTTTCTGTTCTCTTCATCTCTATCCCTTATTTGCAAACTGGAACAAATATGAGAACTTCCTGGAGGACTGCCCAATCAAACAGAAGTTTGTTTTAGAACTGAATGAGAAAGTTGCTGGGTGTGTAATGTCAACTCAGTTCATGTTGTTTTTCGCTGGTGTTTTCATGACTCGTCCCTCATGACCTTGAACAAAATCTGTAACAACTTTTCTATAAATACATCACAATGCCCTAGAACTCATGGATTGCTGCAACTGAGATTAACTTTATAACAATGCAGGCAAGCATATTTATTTAGTTTCAAATTAGAATCAAGTAGGGAGAGCATAGGGAGCATACAATGAGTGTATTCGTTTTGTTTTGACACGTTCGAAAGTAATAGCTAAGAAATGTACTAGCCATCACAGACTTGAGCATCCCCTACAAAACGAATAAATGCTTCCAGATTTTCCAAGGAAAATCCAGTTGTCATGGGATGAAGAAGTTGTTGATGTTGCTGGCTTTGCTTATGGAAGCTACTGCAAAGGAGAGTGCAGATTCTCACAGGATATCCATTCACCAACTGGGCCAAGTACAAGTAGATCTACGCCAAGCATTGCTTCAGTAAATCAGGAAAAATGGCCTTCACTTGGCTCTCTAAGATAAAAAAGTGTTGATTATGAACATGCTGTGTACCAGATCTGTCACAGAAACACAAGATAAGGAACTCAAGCAGATTTATCTGTTCCCTGCTATGAGGAGCTAACATCCAAAGGAACTCACAGAACACAAAAATCCAAGAAAGAAATAAGTTAGCATAAACATCTATATAAAATAACCAAAATAAGGATGGCATGTTACTGGTAGTAGAGAACACAGGGTGTTCGTGGAGAATATACTCTTAGGATGTTTAATTTTAAAAAAGATTAAAAAGAAGGGAATAGTAATGTGAGGTTCAAAGAGAAATTTCCCAAAGAGCAAAGGTGTGGGTATTTGAGAGTAAGCCGAGAAGACCTGTATTGCTTCCCAGAGAGTCCAACGGAGAGTGTTAAGAGGTGACGTCAGAGAAAGAATTACAGGGTGGGAGAAACTGCACGTGGAGCAGTGTGAGTTGACTGTCATTCCATCATTAAGCTATTGAAGAGAACTGGTTGATGGTAATGCTATCCAGCATTTAATAAGTGAACTTGTTTCATAAGCAGGAGTTTAAAACAGAAATAACTAAGATGCATTCATAGCATTAACATTAATCGACCTTGTCTTATGGAAGGACAAATGGAATAATTCAATAATAATTATATTACATCGGGGAAAGACTTTAAGCACCGGAAGTGAAGAGAAAGCTCCTTACTCCTGTTGAGGTAGAAAAGGAACAATAATTACCTATGTCTAACTGCCAAGAAAAATCAAATTCTTTTGTGAGGTAACATTTCACAGGCTCACTCTGACTCTGTAAGACACAGAAATGTAAGAACATCCGCAACCATATTTTCCCAGTTCTCTGGTAGTAGACCCAACTACATTTCACTATGTAAATGTAGTCTATACAATGCTTTGGATGAGGGTTTTCTATACACTCAGAAAACAATTCTTAACTTAATGCTAACTGGGAGAATATGAAACTAAGCTAAAGGTTCCTGAGAAATGTTACCTGAGCGATAATCGTTCTTGCAGTCTCCCGATGTGATTTGGAATTTAGTAGGTAAATTCACTCATGAATAATTATATATACATATACATATATTTTTGTTTGTCTAGACAGGACTTTAAGAAGATGTAAAGTGAAGATCATATATCATATAAAAATGACTGAAGAAATAAAATGAAGACAGAATAAGTTTAAAACTCATTAACCATTATGGAAGATTCACAAGTCGGCTCAAAACTTCCAAAGAATGTAAATGGCTATGAACAGTCAATTGAGATAATGAGGAATGGGATGGGAGGGGGATGGGGGTTAGGGGAGGATGGGAGGGAGAGGGAACTGGGATTGATACATAAAATAAGAAAAAAATAATAATTAAAAACATTCCAAAGAATTGCATTGATTCAGTTACATACTTCATGGTGTCCTAAGATAAGAATAACCAGCTATTCAGGGAAAGAAATACTCTTCCTCATTCTGGGACTACAGTACAAGTTTCATCCTCAGCAACATTCTTACAGTTAATATAAAGTAAACCTTAACATGGTTTTCTGTAAGGAAATGGATGGATAAATCTTTAATTTCCAAATTGCTTCAGGGATAATATTTCTTGTTCTTATTCTAAACTGCTTTTGGCACTAAGAATAAATAAATAAATAAATAAATAAATAAATAAATAAATAAATATAGTTTAGATTGTGGCTGCAAGAATTTGAAAAATTATATATAAACAGTCTCCAGTCCCACGAAGGTCATTACTGGCACTGACATTGACATTCAAACAAAGAAAAGTGTAATGGCATCATAATATATTAATTTAATAACACACATATAAATATATGTGTGGCAAAGAAGACATTCTTTTCTGTTTTTCTATTATTACTAAATGGTGAAATTATGAGTCTGAAATAGCACAGAAAAATGTTCCACCTTACATGGAGCCAACTCTGACCATTGTTGAAAGATTACAAATCAGCATTAAAACAAGCAGAGGTGAGAAGTTTCTATTTTCTGGGTCAAGATTTTCTTTGCAATTAATTTGAGAACTGGGCCGATATCAATCCTATACAGCAAACCTAAGGTTGCAGCAAAACCTGGATTAAAAAAAAAAAGACTGCTCAGGGAAAAGGGAATAGTAGTTACAAGTGGAATGAAGTGGGGAGGGGGGAGCTCGAATTGAGTAAAGGAGAGGAAGATCAATACAGAAGGAAGAGGGACCAGGGACATACTGACCTTGCTAGATAAAGGCTCAAGGAATCATACTTTTATTTATATAAAATATATACTATATATATATTATATACACTTACATCACACACACACATGAAGTTAAACCACTCGGGCTAGCAATGCCCCACCCCCACCAAGAACCACAAACTAAAAAAGTTCCAGTACTAGGCACAATAACCTTTCAGATGGCTGGGCAGGGTAGTCTAGGTGACTTAGAATAAAGATTGACAGTATTGTCCTTGGTTGCCTCTCACGGGATGAGGGTTGGTTCCTACTGCTGAAGACACTGAACTCTTAGAATACAGGACAAGGATAATTCTGGCTGGATCTCACCAGAAAGCCCTTTGTTCCTGTGGGCTAACTTACATGGTTCCAGAAAATACTAGGACGCTCACAAGGGAGAGAAATAATTAAGCAGTTCTAACCAGCAGCAACATCCATAAACCAAAACAATGGTCAGCATAGCACGATATCCCACAAATTTGTTATTGTTGACATTAATATGTTGGTGGTAACCAACAGCTATCTAACTGAACTCAAGACCCGCTCAACAGAATAGAAATCATTCCTGATTTCTATTAGCCTGGGGCAAACAGGTCATGGTCAGGTCTTCTGTAACAGTTACTCTACTATTGCTGTGATAAAACAGCACAATAAAGGTAGAAGTTTATTTGGAACTTGTGATTCCAGAGCTGTCTTTGGATTTCTATTGCTATGAAGAAAGACAATGACCACACCAACTCTTTTAAAGGAAAATATGGGGTTAGCTACAAGATCAGAGGTTTAGTCCATTATCATCATGGTGGGACATGTAGGTTCTCAGGCAAATATGGTACTTCGAAAAGGATAATCTTAATCCACAGGCAACAGGAAATAACTGTGGACTGGGAATCGCTTGGGCAAATAAGAGACCTCAAAGGCCACCCCCATAGTGATACACTTCCTCCAACAAGTCCACATATCCTGTAGTTTCACTCTCTATGGGCCAAGCATGAGTCTATGGGGACCATGCCTATTCAACCACCACAAGAAGGTTAGAGTTCATGATGGAAAAGTTGGGGTAGCAGGTGGCAGGCAGCTGGAGCAGCAGACAAGAGTTCACATCTACACACAGGAAGCAGAAAGGGCTAAATCAGAAGGGTCAGCCTTTTGAAACCTTAAAGCACAACTCCAGGAAGATAGTATCTTAAGAAAGCCATACCTCCTAATCCTTTGCAAAAGCCAAGAGCTGGGGATCAAGTGTTCCAAGTGGTCAAAATTTGTGGGGATATCTCCTTCAAACACAATAGTCATGGTCTTTTATCACAGTAATGGAACACTACAAGTACAACAGTACTGTTGATAGAGAAATTAGAAAAATACTACAATATGAAAAAAATCAAAATAAAATCAATAAGAAATGTAAACATTTATTAATACCTGAAATCATATATACAAAAGCAGTTTCATCTGCCTAAGAAATACACTAAGGATAGTTAGTCTATTTCCCGAATGAAAATCAGGCAAAACTTTCAACAGAGAGGTAGCAAATCATAGAATCACAACAGTGAAGGCACTCGATGTCAGGGATGAAAAATAAGAGTGAGTGTATGGACTGAATCAAGAACATTCTCAGTCACCATGAAGATAAAGTTTTCTTTCAAAGTTTTCCAATTAATTTGTTGTCTTATCTGTAGCTCTTATTTGCCTAAAGAAAATTTTGCCTCATAATAACTAGTTTGTATTTCTACTAACACACAACTCACAAACAAGCACATCAATTAACTGAAAATCTTTTTATTGATGAGTACTGTAGATTTTAAAGGAGGAGGACTAAGTTTTCAAGGGCTTGAGCATCCAGGAGTGGAAACACACATAGCCTGGATTATAAAATGTAATACAGGGAATGGTTTGGGCATAGAAGGAACGAGAGTTTTGAGTAATAAAAAGAAAGGAGAGGATTTTTAGTTCTAGGAGTTTTGGTTAATTAAGGGTATTAGATGACAGATGCTTTTCTTGGTTAAAGGACAATGAGAGTAGAGTATTTGTATAGAAAAACAAATGAAAGACAGAAAGCATTTCAAGTTGGAAAATGACGTAACCAGTTAAGGATTTGGAGGTAGAAGACTATACTACAGTTTTGAAAGGGTTTGTTTTAAACCAAAGTATGAAGACTAGTTTAATCCAACACGTGCCCTCTGTTGGATTGTGAAATGTGTGATATAACGATAGATCTCTCCTTTTTTTTTTGTCTGCGTAAGTCAGATTTTTCTAACAATGGAATGTTACTGATTCTTATCATTGATGGTTTTGATACAAGGCTTTTAGTAATATTCAAATAAACGATTGACTATGAGACCATTTTAAACTATAAGGATTTCAACAGATACTGCTAATCACAGCCTTGTTTATTGTGGATTATCAATACTACATTATTTGTTCATCCATATAATATGTGGGTTTTTATAAAGATGTCTCTTGATCCTATGTAAACTTTTTGGCATTAAAGATGTAATCCACAAGCTCAGGGAAACAACTATCAGAAAAAAGTACAGAGAGTTACACCCCAATCAATGAGGCAATTTCATTTCAGGCAGTGAAATCCAAAAGGGGGAAATTAGTTGACTTGAAGAAAGCAACAGGAAGCCTGCTGCAAGCTTATTTTATGATTACTTTGTCCTTCACAATGAGACAGTTGAGAACTGTGGAGGTAATCGTTAAACACACAAAATCCCAGTCTTCTTGCATGCCTATTTCAGAGATATTGATTTTTATTGGAAAATTTCACAGTGTTTTTTTGAAACCAGAATAGCCCCCAAATAGCTGCTGTGAGATCCATAATGTCAAAAATAAAAGGACTTTGCCTTTCCTTTTAGTTTTTGTACTGATACTGGACAAAAAGAGGGTCTAAACTTTTGTTAATGTTATTACGCTTTACAAATATTTGCACAGTGTTCATAAGGGAGAATTAAAACATTTTTGGATACTTATGCTTCTTTTCACTAAACATAAATGAAAATATTGTCTCAAATGAAATTAGGTTGCCGATTATATACATTATTTCTTCAGGTGGTAATATCTCAGGATGGATTGGGTGGGGGCTCATAAATTTCCTAAACTAGAGAAGCAATTGGAAGATTATGGATTTGTGGGGATGTAGAGTCAGTTGTCTTCAAGGGTGTGGCCCCTGAGCGGCTACCCAAGAGATGGTCCTAGGGCAATACACATAAAATTAGCATTAAGTGCATAAATTAGGTTTAAGGAAATAGCGTATGAAGCTGAGAGGGAAAGATGGTGGAGGAATAGAGGAGAGAGTGAGGAATTGTTTTATAAAAATATATTATGCATGTATAAAATTATGAATCAATAAAAATAGAAAATAAAACATTTAGTGTGGAAAAAAATGAAAATTAACAGTTGGGGTGGAGGGAGGCCCTAGAAGCTAGTGATGCAATTCAACAAATTGTAATTGCACAGCTAAATGTTTTGAAAAGGGGTTTAATAAGATTTTATCAATATTTTAGTGAATCATTAATATATTGTTATTTTTTTTTACCATTTTGTGCATACCACTACTAATATAGTGGTTCCACAATTTAACCAAATAACTGTTTAAAAATCCACTTTAAGCCATATACCATGGTTGCATGATATAGAGAAGTCAAGCCGAAACTCAGCTGGATGTCTCCTCCTCTGTCTCCTCCTCTACCAGCTTTCTTTCCTAATGCTGAAAATTCCCATACAGACAGCTGAGGAGAAAGATTCTCAACTGGTCTCACTCAGCAGTGAATGCAACACGTCAGAATTCTAACCAGACAGGCACGATATGACCACTTGGGCAATAGTGGCATGACTGTTATAGGGGTAGTAGCCAGCCTCTGGTTAGATTTGAGTCCCACTCCACAGGTGAGAAACAGGACTTGTCACTACAACCCACCCAAAACCACATGGTTGTTTAACTCTGCTGTTTAACAAAATTTGCATAGAATCAAACCACTGTGTGTGAGAGGGTGTGTGTACATAAAACCACCAATCTCAGCCTTAAGTAGAAAATTGTCTCTTTCGGGTGAATTTTGCTGAATGTATAGATGCATGTTTAAGCACAGTTTTGAGAATACGTAAAAACAAAGCAAAACAAGGCTGTGGGATAACACTTCTGCCTCCAAATGATGTGACAGACTTTGAAGACTCCCATGGAAGGCCTCACCCTCCCTGGGGAGCAGAAAGGGGATGGGCTGGGAGTGGGTGGGGGGCAGGGGAGGAGGGAGGGTGTGTGAACTGGGATTGAAATGTAAACAACCTTGTTTCAAATACAAAGGAAAGAAAGAGAGAGAGAGAGAGAGAGAGAGAGGGAGGGAGGGAGGGAGGGAGGGAGGGAGGGAGGAAGAAAGAAAGAAAGAAAGAAAGAAAGAAAGAAAGAAAGAAAGAAAGAAAAATTGTGATGCTCCCATTGTTAGTAAAAAGCTGACTGGGTGATAGCTTGGCAGGATTTTTGAGGGCAGAGATAAAGCTAGGAAGAAGGGCAGAGTGTGAGGAGTCTTGAGGAGATGCAGAAAGAAGCAAGATGAACTTTCCATACTGAAAAGGGTGCTGAAACTTTGGAAGAGTGTAAATAAGTAATATGGGTTAGCTTGAAATGTAAGAGCTAGTCAATAACAAGCCTGGGCTAGAAGCCTAGCATTTATAATTAATAACAAATCTCTGTGTTGTTATTTGGGGACTTCACCTACAAAACAAAACAAACAAACAAACAAACAAACAAAGGAAAGACAGTTGAGCGAAAACCATCCCTTCCAAGGCTCAGTGAACATCACAAAAGAGTACACAGAAAAAATATATGAACAAAAACACAATAAAAGAGGCTATGGAATCTTCTAGGCAATGCATAGTTATTGCAGTCATAACCACTGAATAGCTGTGGGTGAATACAGTGGGTCTATGAAAAAAAATGAGCCCATCAAGAAGACTTCATCGAGCATTGAGTCTTTTCAAGAATTGATCTGTAATAGCTTGTTTGTGTGTCAACTTGACACGAGCTAGAGTAATCATTTCCTTAACTAGTGATAAATGTGTGTCCATCTCTGGGCTGGTGGATCTGGGTTCTATTAGAAGGCAGGCTGGGCAAGCCAGAGAAAGCCAGCCAGTAAACAACAGCCATCCATGGCTTTTGTGTCAGCTTCGGCCTCCAGGATGCTGCCCTGTTTGAGTTCCTGTCCTGACGTCCTTCAGTGATGAACAGCAATGTGGAAGTGTTAGCTGAATAAACCCAGTGTGCTCTACGGTCATGTTGTCTCATCGAAGCAATAGAAACCGTAATTATGACAGGGTCTATCAAGCAAGGGTGGATAAGGGTCTCAGAGAGCCTTAACCTTCACTGTTTGACTATTAACTAAGAGTCAATGGATGGTAAAATCTTTGCCCTCAGCTGTGTACCCATTGCTGCTCCTACTAGAAAATAATGACTACTTCCAATCCAGTGATGATTGTTTAACCAGATGGCTGTGGTTAAACTAAACCTGTCACAAAACAAAACTAAAAATCGTGACAGGAACGAAAGAAGGAGAAATAAGAAAAGGAGAGGGAGAAAGAAACCAGAATTAACTTGAGCTACAAGGCTAATAAGTTTTTGAGGGGAAAACAAAAACATTCTCCATTACCCTGCACTTATTTTTCTCTTTTTCTTAGGTGACTTAGTGCTATTTTTGTTGTGCATAGTTCAATAACTTCATAGGTTGCACTGCAGAACCTAAACAAGTGTATATACATGTACAAAGGCATGATTTAAGTAAGAAGTTAAAAGTGGTCCCCATCCATAAAAACCAGAATAATTGTCTTTTCTTTGCAGCCTTGTTCAGCTACCTAGGCCATATATGGGAGTACTGTGGTCAAGCATGGCAGCTTTGAGACAAGGTAGCCCCAAGTTGCTGTTGATAAAGTGGGTTGATACTTTCACAGCATTTAAAAAAAACTATTTTCAAAGCCACTGATTACTCCTTTTGTTGTTTGTTTTTGAAATTTCTCCTTTTCTCTTCCTTTCCCTATACCTTCCCCTAATCCCCTCCCAGCTCTCATTCAAATTCATGGCCTCTTTTTTCAACAATTGTATGTTATCATATCCATATCTATTCCTAAATATAACCTTCTGAGTCACTAAGTAATGCTACTTTATCTATATTTTCAAGGCTGGTAATTTGACACTGGAAACTGATTGGTTTATCTTCCTAGGGAATACCACATCTCTTCATTACTCCTTTTAAAAGGGATCCCAGAAGAGCTAACAAAACATTAAAGAATTTTGTTCTTCTGGGAGTAACAGGCAGGTAGGCGAGAGGCTAGAAAGAAGGGTGTAATCACTAACCAAGTGTCACATAGCTGAGGCTTGTAATAGCAAGAGAGGCAGGAAGTCAATTCCAGATGAATGTACATGAGGCAGGAGAATTTAGTGCTATAACTCAAATATATAAGTCCTGCATTCCGCGTGGGTGACAAGACAGTCTTTGTAGAAAATCTGAGAGTTCTACTGGAAAGAGTTAGGAATGTCAGCAACATGAATGATGGAGACTATAACAGAGGAAAGGATGTTTCTATTGTTTTTCTCTTGTTGGAAAGAAAAACTAAATTAAAAAGGAGGATCTACTGTTACAACGTGAACTTTCTTTAAAATCTATGTACTTGAACATAGTTTTTCAGATTAGTAGAACAAATGGACTCTTTATAAGATACTGATAGCCAAGGTAGCAAAATTTAGGAATATGATCTCTCCAGTCATACTAGCTGTCATCAACTGTTTAAACACTCTGCAACCTTTAACAAATACAAAGTTTCTGAGAATAAGCATATTTACCTATAACATAGGATAAGTTAAACTTATAAGCCAATTAACTATATAACAATATGAATAAATCACTTAGAAGAGTGTATGAAATGTAATTAGCATAAGATAACTCCATATATTATTGTCATATTTACAGAACAATACATTAATAAGATCTGTCAATGTACTAAAATACAGTGCAGATAATTTTGTTATTCTCAATAAATTGACTATAGAGAAAAACTAGCTAATAACAATCAAGTATTTTAAATAAACCCACTTGAAGTATCTCTACTAGTACCACTTAAGTGAATTACTATGCATTACTTGAAATTTTTATAATATTTCTAGAGCTATAAAAATAGAATGATTTGAACTCACATATATTCATATCTACAGATACATAGAACATTTCAGGTGATATATAAAAAAAATCTGTCTATCATGGACACCACTGAGGAAAGAGATATTTGTGTATATGTATGATAAAAGAAATTAAATTTCTTAAAATGTGTTAGAATTTTATTGACATTCTAAAGTAGCATTTCAATTAAATAACATACAAAATACTTGTTTCCCTGTACATCTATGTGTATCTTAACAAACTTTTTTGTTTTAATATTGTTTGTTATACTAGACATGATCCTCAGAAATCAAAGATGTGTATTGATTTAGGTATGAACATTAGGAAGCTGTTTAATTCTGGCACTGACAGCATGCGCTGAGGTAGAGAAGGAAAACACCCTGTCGACGGATGACCTGGCAGATAAGATTGACGGTGTGTGCCTTGCCAAGGAGGGTATTCTCTGTTCCACATTACTTTAACCTATACAGCTTTCCCACATAGGAAATTACACTGGGATACTAGGACCATTGTTATCTTTGACTTCAATGAGTCAAAATGTGTTTGGGCAAATACGAGTGATACATCACAAGCTTATAATGGATGATTTTTTCATTCAAGGGACCAGAATACCACACAACGAAGAATAGCATTTTATTTGTAAGGGAGACAATAGATAGCCGAGCACTCTTTTCTATTGCAATTGCTAGGAAAGTTGTAAAAGGCACCCTTTTTATAAAGTGTTCCTACTCTTGACTGTGTATGTGAAGGGACACGTACTTCTGTTTCTTATTCTTAACCTCTCTGTACCAATCACCTAATTTTGAACTTGTGATGTAAAAACTCTTCAAGCAGAGATGTTTTAAGATGTTAAAGTTAGAACTAACATTGGGAAATAGTTGAACTATTCTGTCCTGTAAAAAGGAGTTTAAAAATATAAATTGGAATTTGAGTCATTAACCTAAACATGTTATAGAAACTGTACATAGAGTTAATTTGTCTTTGTTGCCACATTTGTGCTATTCATGCTCATAAAAATGAAATGAGTTGATAAAATTTATAATTATGAAAGAAAAATAAGTTTGTTTTACAAAAGTCTAACAATCGAATCAACAATTTCTATACTAACAGAGAAATGAAATTGTCTGCAAGTTTTAATAGGTTGAACAAATTGGCCCCAGTATAATATCATAAGTAAAGAGTTCGGTCATTAATGACCTCAATCTAAAGCTTTCTGAAATATAATTTACAAACTTGTCTTTATTTGGATAGCATCCTTCTCCACCAGAGAAAGTATAAATCAATTATTAACAACAGAAACGAGAAATGTTCTTATCTTTCTAGTTTAAGTTAGCTCTTTAATGAAGTCTCTTTACAAGGACTCAAAGGAAAAAGAAATCGACATGGGTTCTTTTCAGTTTAATGGGGGATTTAGGCGTCAAATACCCCCCAAATACAAACAATTGTGATGACAGTAGGATCTGTACTGTCCAGAACACAGAGCACCATTTCCACACATGGCCCACATTCTAAAGTTATGTGCATGGCTTCGTAAATAACAAAATCTTAGACTCCCTGAGCTTTAGTTACTCCCACTTTTCTCTATATGTGTGAAATCTGAAAGATGGAATTTGAAACACGCATTAATTTTCAGTCTGTTTACTTGAAGTGTCCTCATTGTATCTTTGGGGTTGTGATGACTACAACCTTCCAGAAGAGCAGTGCTTTAACACTTCAGATATGCTCTAATTGTCATCTGAGTTTCTGTTCCTTGGCTTTTTTTTTTTTCATGTGCTATGCTACAAATTCCTTGTTTTTTTTAGCAGTATCCTTCTCAAATGTTATATCAGTACTCATTCTCTCTCTTTTCATTGGTAATCCAACTTTAAAGATTTTATACTGACCCAGTGTATAGCTTATTGTACTTTTATACTTCCCATTTTGAGTATAGGCTTAGTTATATCATTTTCCTTCATTGACTCATCTTCCTCTTTATCTACAACTGCTTTAAAAACCATACTTTTGTTTCATGTGCAATCCTTATATATTTATTTCTACAAATGTATATACTCATCTACCTTAACGTAATGAAATAGTTACGTATATTAAACTACGTGATAGGTAATTTTAGAATCTAGTTACATATCTTTTAAAATATGTTTCTGTCTTTACTTCCACTCAAAATATGTCTTTTGTAAATTACATCTGACTAAATACTGACACTGTATCCGAAAACAAATATAGACATAGCTTGACATTCCTGATAATATTACATTCTTTCAGCAAGGTTTAACCCATGATCTTATCCAGCTACTGATTTGGGCGCTTTCAGACACATTTCCTTGGACTAACACAGCTGAAATATAAAATGGCATGCATGCTTCCAGCTCATCAGACAAATTAAATAATGCAACACCAGCATGCTGATGTACCGCTACCTAACAGAGAAGCCTGTTCCAAAACAATCCAGAGAGTGTCTTAAAAATGCAAGAAAGCAACATATTTTTTATCTTGGCAAGTTTAACAATCTGGCACTGTTATACAATCTGAAATCAAGATGTAAAATTTAATTACCCATCAAAAACCAATATTTTTTATTTGTCTGCCATAAAAATGAATTACTCCGTTGTGTTTCAAATGTACAAAAGCAAATGCAATATAGTTATTTAAAACGTGCGTGGCTATAAAGAGAATGAATGTAAGCACCTAGAAATGTATTTTCATACGAAGACAGACTGCTTACAAATTTGCTTCATATCCCAAGAGAAAAATAATTATATGTAAAATAGTAAAACTATAAGGTGGTGATATTTTCTTGTCTTTTGTTTTAACAACTTTCTATGTGCATATGTTTTCAAGTCCATCTGTCACTCCCTCCCATTCCTTCCCATCACCCTTCACTAATTTTCCTTCCAGTAAGACCAAGAACCTCAAAGGAGGGTTATGGTGTCCTGGAGATGCATTGTCCCCATATTGTAAGGTTGTGTGTGTGTGTGTGTGTGTGTGTGTGTGTGTGTGTGTGTGTGTGTGTGTGTGTGTGGTGTGTGTACTGTGTATGCATATGTATATATATTAGGAAACACCTACAGCAATAAATTTCCCCATTTAACACTTCCTGTACCATTATTCTACTTTCCATCTTCATTCTTCATATGACCTAACCGCTTCACCAAACCCCCCTTTATTACTGTCAGCCTCCTCTGTCAATTCCAATTAAGGCACATATATCCAAAGTTTCAAGTATAGCAGACACATGTGAGATATAATGTGTGGCACTAATCTACCTGGGTTGGGCTTACTCTGCTAAGAATAATTGTTTCCAGGTCCAACTTTATTCTTACAGCCAAACGAAATTTTATTTGGCACATGCACCCCATTTCCATTATGCTTTTATCAGTTAGTAGCTATCCACTTATATTTACTGGCTATTGTGAATAGGGCAGCAGCGGCCATGGGTGAGCGAGTAACTAAGCAGTAGGTTATGAAGTCCGAAAAATAATATACTTGGAATAGCAATCAACTTACGGGTGCTTTTGTTAGTGGTGAATAATTCCTAAGTAATTTCTGCATGCTTTCTCAGTGGTTCTCTTTTAGCTTGAGACCCAACTGCTTCCAGTAGCAATGAGATCAGTAAACACTCCGAATTATTTCTTCCCTTCTTCCCATGCTATTTAACCCCATTATTTCTCTGTGGCTCCAGAACAATGTTCCCATAAGATATAGTTGCATCCAAGTTTTTATACTAGTCCCTACTCTCTAAACTAAATCAAAACAAGGTAGGTTTCCTCCTACCAGTCAGGGATTGAGCTGATTTAGAATTAGACTTTAATCTTGGAATGTTAAGTTTCCACTGCATGCTTTCTCCTATATTGAAGCCCTTTAGAAGACTCTAGTCTGGACCCACCAACTGTCTTTATAGCAGGTAGTGGTGCCCATCATCTCCTAGTTCAAAACCCTCAGCTTTTGAACTGGCAAATGTTTCAGTTCTTCAATGCTATCAAATGGGTGCATTTATCTAAGTCTCTGGTTCTTCGACAGTGAGTTGAATTCTTTTGTCTATCATTGTCCCACCTTTCTACTTTGACTAAGAAAGTTGGAGTATAATTATTTTCCTTAAAAATATCATTCAAAGCTAACATCATCTGATTAGTACAGATAAATCTCATTAGGAAAGGTAAATAGTACAGAAAATTAGGGAAGGATTGGGCTGGGGGTTGGAATGAGAGCATCAAGTGGGGAGAGGGAGGAAACAAAGGAATCAGGGAGGAAAGATGGAGAGAAACAACTAAAATTAAAGGGTCATTTGAGGGGTGGTAAGGAAACCCCATACAGTAGAAGCTTACCTAAACACTGCTTGGGTGAGTAAGGACCTGAAACAGCACAGGGACCTAATATAAAATCAAACACTACTGTAATAGGGAAAAAAATGTAGTAACGAAATGACTCTTAATGACATTCTGCTGAGCCCGTAGATCAGTGCCTTGCTCAGCCACCTTCAGCAAAGCTTCCCCCTGGAGCACATCAGAACGGACACAAAGAGCCACAGCCAGATGTTATTCAGAGAGTGAGAGACCTTGGATTCTAGGCCCATTACTTTTCCCCGCAGATTATTATTTTTTATTTTATAAATCACAAACACTCTCAAAATTATCGTATGTTGGTACTTAGGGGCTGAGGATATCATTTAGTTAGTAGACTGCTTGCTAGCATGAATGAAGTCTAAGGTCACATTCCTCAAAACACATAAAAATGGGTACAATGACGAGCACCTAGAGACTCAGAACTCAGTGGTAGATATGATAGGGTGAGAAGTTCAAGGTCATTCTCTGTCACATACAAAGTTAGAGGGCATCTACGACAAGAGGAAAATCAGGAGAATTTTGTAAATGATACGTTATGTCACGCAGTATGAGGTATAAGCCTTAATGATAACGTCTCGGGACGGTTGCTCCAGAAGTCACTAGGTTATCCTGTGTCTCCCAGCATTTGACAGTGAAATTCCATACTTAGCTTTGGCAGGTATGAAGTTGTTACTTGCAGAAAATAATTGTTCTCTACTGAAAACAGATGCAACTAACCCTGTAATCACCAGTGTCTAGATATTGCTTACTATTGGTGAGCAAATAATTATGTCACAAGTGGAAAATTTGCTCTGTGTCCTCCTAAGAAAGATGATGATACATTGTGCAGCCATTTGCAATGACAAGCAAAGCAACTGCTTGTTTTGCATAGGCTGCAGAGGACTTGTTGCATATCTGCTGATTATATTAACGTGAAGCTTTTGTTGCAGCAAAAACACCAAAGGGATTATCTGTAAGGCACACCAGTTACTTTGCGGACTGTCTGAAAGGTGAAGGCCTCAGTCCCAGCTTCCTTAAGTCTTGTCAGGATGTCCTGAGATAATCCTGCAAGAGAAGAGGATGAGAGCCCCATATGCAGCTATTATAAGGCCGTCTACTCATCTCTGACTTTCAGGAGACTAGCCGGAGACAGTTTGTCATCTCTGGGTTTTGATGGGCCATGGAACTGTCTGTCTCAACCTCCTGGCAATTGTGTCTGAATATAAAGTGTGTGGTCTGTTTTTCGCTCCTGTGCTCCACAGGTCTCACTGCAATTTCTGAGTTCTGATGTTTAATGTCATCCTTTTCAATTTGTGGAACAAGAAACTGATGTGTTTGGCTCACTGCTTTTCATGGACTATCCAAGTTTAAAAATAAAAATGTATCTTTATCTAGTAAGTCGGGCTTTTAATGGGATTTTCATATCTTATGAGCATACACCACAATAAAATAACCCATAAGTCAAACATCAATATGTGATATCATGAAGAAGGTAATAAGAATACATACAGGAGAATTGGAATAGTCAGTGTAGTTTGCATGGGATGTCAATTAATAGTCATGCAATCTATTTTTATTTCCTTTTATTAGAGATACCACTTGGGTAAATATGTACCAAATCTCAGTAGCATAGACAATAATGTTGTAATCAGCTCATGGTGGTATGATAAACTATCATTTGTAAATCTGGTTTACACTGAGCTGAGCCACAAGACTCTACCTGTGTTTCTATCCACTGGGATCACTCACTGGAAAGGGATGGCTGATTTGGAGGCAAACTGGTCTGGTTGGCTCTACTCCACATATCATTATTTGCCTTCCTCCAAGACTAGATCACAACTTGGGACCAGCATGTCATCTCAAAACAATGTAGAAAAACAAAAAGGGGGATCCAATCACATATAAATGCTTCTAAGACTTTTTCTTTACATTATATTTGTTATTATCCAGCATAAGCATGCTGCTTCCAAGTGGAGACCCCAGGGTTGAGATGAATCATTTTCCCAGTAGTGGAAGAATAGGCCATAGGCATGTGACAGGGGCTATTAATGTGTAGTCCTATTATTATAGAGGCAGCAATGAGTAGTCACAACAATACAGTCTGACAAATCCCCCCTCGCTGAAATGTCTGTGTAAAAGATGTGCTTTGATTAACCCCAGTTCCCCCTCCCTTTCCTTCTTCCATCCCCTGACCCCCTTCCCACCTCCCCATCAGCTTCTCAAAGGGAATAATGCCTTCCTTGGGGAGTCAACAACTTGTGAACTGAAAAGTCTATAACAAAATCAAAATTCATAACCATCAATGTGTATGTGTGTTTGTCTGTATCTCAATCTGTCTGTGTACATATATATGTTGCTTGAGAGTCTTGGAAGGATGCATAGAATGATACACTTGACATCAGACAAGATTTTTAATCATACAGCCAACATTCAAATTTATTGTGGATTGTGGTTATTACCCCTTCAAAACAGGGTAAAAAGCTTTTGGAAACTAGTTGAACTTAAAAGTACTTGGGAAAGCTTATATTTTACAAGAAAAGTTAAAGTTATAAACACTACTGATAAAGTAAAATCAGACCTGCAAATGTGTAAGAAAACACATACATCCCCCACAACTAAGGAGTGGCAGCTGGGGAACTTGCATGGGACTGACCAGACTCTGAATGTGGGTGGCAGTTATGAAAAAACTTTATCTGTTGGGGGGGGTGCCCTGGCAATGGCACCAGGACCTAGCCCAGGGGCATGAACTGACTTTTTGGAGCCCATTCCCTATGGTAAGATAACTTACTCACCCTTTATACAAGGGGAGAGACTTGGTCCTGACTCAACTTGGTATGCCAGACTTTGTTGACTCCCCAAGGAAGGCCTTACCCACTCTGAGGAATAAATGGGGGTGGAAAAGGTAGGGGGAGGGGGGCAGAGAAGGGGAGGGAGAGTGTACAGGGACTGGTATGTAATATGAAAAATACATTAAAAAAATAAAAAAGAATCAATCACTATGATAGATTTTAATTAAAGTTATAGTATCATTAAATTTGACCTTTGGTTGCATCCTGGCACAAAAATTACTCCAAATAGCAATTAACATTAAATAACTAGTACAGTTCAGTTAAACAACATGAAAATAACCTGAGATTAATAATTTACCTCCTCTGAGCAGCTAGTTCATTTATGTCTTCTTTTGGCAATTTTGTGTGTGTCTGTGGGTGTGTAACTAGCTTTAATTCTTAGGACACTGGTGCACAACAAGACAAAAGATTTCCATTCATCATCAACTATGCACAATATTATAATGAAATAGAGTTTTGATTTTAATGTTGATTTTGTGTATTACATTTGAAGGGTGGCTGCAGAATATGTAACAAAAAAATGAAGTGTTATTATGACAATTTGAATAAGACCCAAAAATTATAAAAAAGGAAAGAATAAATGATAAACTAGAAAAAGTGATTATGGGGAGTTTATTCCAGCAGGAAAGAAAGAAAGAAAAAAAGAAAGGGAGGGGGGAAGGAGGGAGGGAGAATAATACATAATGGACTGAAATCCACTCTATTAAAATTTGGCATAACAATTTATCTTTCAGGTAAATCTTAATATAAATAGATCACTAATTTTGCCAGTCGGGGTGTAGGAAATGAAGAGTTGATGTTTGCCCAAGAAACTTCTTCAGAGAAAATACTGTTCATGTTGAAAGTCGGGCAAGGAGAAAATTGTAGCATGTCAATAATCCTAACAGCCCTCTTTCATGTTGATTATATCTGGGGGCTACCTTAATATTTGATGAATTTTCCAGATAGTATCCTTTAATACTGTTTATAAAACACTTAATTCCCACCATATAACTTATGAGGGAATAACACCTATAATTATAATCATCTTTGCATATATTAGGCTTCAATATTTTCTTCCAACAATTATAGCTTTGGATCACATGTGGCTGGTCCTCCGTTTTTGTCTGCTGAGTCCCTGGTCCTCTATGTTCCTTTATTCACAAGGTTTTCCCAGTTCCTCCTCCACAAAACCCAGCTCTGTGCTTCTAATTTTACCACTAATCTCAACCCAGTGCATCCTCCAACGCTCTGCTAAAGTGAAATGACACATCTCGCTCCCTCTAGCAGCCCCCAGCTCCTGCATACAGACTTTTAAACAGAATTCAGGAATCCCTTTTGCTAAAGCTGTGTAACTGCTCCTTTTCACTTACTCCATTTTCCTCTCATATCCTCCCCCCACTCCCACACAGATCAAATTTGACTTTTCTGCTTCCTGTCCTTCTAAACCCCACTTTCTCTACACATACACTTTGCAGCTGGCAAAATACTCTATTTTGTCCCGTTGATGCCTCATCCATTGCATCTCAGCTTAGTGTCCCACTGCAGGAATATTGAGAACAAGACTGGGTTTCTGCTTGTACACTGTCACCTCACCTCTCCTTAGTCTTTCTTCCTGGCTTTTGTGGGGATGTGGATTTTGGCAGTTATCCTTTGCTCTATGTCTAAAATCCGTATGTGAGTACATACCGTGTTTGTCTTTTTGTGACTGGGTTACCTCACTCAGGATGGTTTCTTCTGTTTCCATCCACTTGCCTGCAGTTTCAAGATTCTACTGGTTTATTTTTTTTCTGCTGAGTAGTATTCCATTGTGTAACTTTTCTCCATCCATTTCTAAGTTGAGGGGCATTTAGGTTGCTTCCAGGATACAGCTATTAAAAAATAATGCTGCTATGAACTTAGTTGAACAGATCTTGTTGTATGAATGTGCATCTTTTGGAATTACTGGATCTTGTGGTGGACTGATTCCCATTTTCCCAAGGAACCGCTATACTGATTTCCAATATGGCCATACAAATTTGCACTCCCACCAGCAGTGGAGGAGTGTTCCCCTTTCTCCACATCCACTCCAACATAAACTGTCTTTGGTGGTTTTTTTTTTTTTATTTTAGCTATTCTGACAGGAACAAGATGGTATCTCAGAGTTGTTTCAATTTGCATTTCCCTGATGGCTAAGGATGTTGAGCAATGTAAGGTCTTTCAGCCATGTTAGATTCCTCTGTTGAGATTCTCTATTTAGTTCCATACCCCGCTTTTTAAGTGGGTCATTTGGTGTTTTGGTGACTAGCTTCTTAAGTTCTTTGTATATTTTGGAAATCAGCACTCTGTCAGGTATGGGGTTGGTGAAGATCTTTTCACATTCTGTGGGCTGACATTTTATCCTGTTGACTTTTGCCTTACAGAAGCTTTTGAGTTTGATCGATTAATTGTTGATCTCAGTGTCTGTGCTACTGGTTATGTTCAGGAAGCAGTCTCCAGTATCAATTAGTTCAAAGGTACCTCCAACTTTCTCTTCTAAGAGGTTCAATGTGGCTCTATTTATGTTGAGGTGTTTGATCCATTTGGACTTAAGTTTTGTGCACGGTGATAGATACAGATCTATCTGTAGTCTTCTACACACCAGTATCCAGTTATGCCAGCACCATTTGTTGAAGATGCTTTCTTTTTTCCATTGTATAATTTTAGCTTCTTTGTCAAGAAACAGGTGTGCAGAGGTGTTTGGATTAATATCAGGGTTTTCCATTTGATTCCATTGGTCTACCTGTCTATATTGGTGCCAATACCAAGTTGTCTTTAGGTCTATAGCTCTATAATAGAGCTTGAAGTCAGGGATGCTAATACCTCCAGAAGTTCCTTTATTGTAAAGGGTTGTTTTGGCTATCCTGGGTCTTTTGTTTTTCCATATAAAGTTGATTATTTTTCTTTCAAGGTCTGTGAAGAATTGTGCTGAGATTTTGGTGGGGATTGCACTGAATCTGTAAATTACTTTTGGCAAGATTGCCATTTTTATTATGTCGATCCTTCCTATCCAAGAGCATGGGAGATCTATTTTCTGACATCTTTAATTTCTTTTTTAAAAGTCTCAACGTTCTTATTATATAGATCTTTAACTTGTTTGGTTAGCATTACCCCAATATGTTTTATGTTGTTTGTGACTACTGTAAACCTACTGTTTCTCTGACATTTTTCTTGGCTCTTTTATCCTCTGTATATAGTAGGCATACTAATTTTTTTTGAGTTAATCTTGTCCCCTGACACTTTTCCGAAAGTGTTTATCAGCTCTAGGAGCTCCCTGGTAGAGTTTTTCGAATTACTTATGTAAACTATCTTATCATCTGCAAGTAGTGAAAGTTTGACTTCTTCCATTCCAATTTGTATCCCCTTGATCACCTTTTGTTTTCTTATCACTCTAGCTAGAACTTCAAATGCAATATTGAAGAGATATGGAGAGAATGGGCAGCCTTGTCTTGTTGCTGATTTTAGAGGAATCACATTGTTTCTATCCATTTAGTTTGATGTTGGCTGTTGGTTTGCTGTATATTGCCCTTATTATGTTTAGGTATGTTCCTGTTAATCCCTGTTCTCTCCAAGACCTTTATCATGAAGGAGTGCTGGATCCTGTCAAAGGCCCAGTATGTAGTGAGATGATCATGTAGTTTTTCTTTTTCAGTTTGTTTATATGGAGGATTATACTGATGGATTTTCTTATGTTAAACCTCCCTGTATCCCTGGGATGGAGCCTACTGGGTCATGGTACATGATTTCTCGTATTTGTTCTTGAATTAGATTTGTCAGTATTTTATTGAGTATTTTTACATCAATGTTTATGAAGGATATTAGTCTGTAGTTCTCTTCCTTAGTTGTGTCTTTGTGTGGCTTAAGTACCAAGATAACTGTAGCCTTATAAAAAGAGTTTGGCAATGAACCTTCTGCTTCTATTGTATGGAACACTTTGAGGAGTATTGGTATTAGCTGTTCTTTGAATTTCTGGTAGAATCCTGCACTGAAACCATCTGGCCCTGGGTTTCTCTTGATTGGGAAACTTTTGATTACCTCTTCTATTTCTTTGGAGGTTAAAGTCTACTTAAATTGCTTATCTGTTCTTGATTTTATTTTGGTAAGTGATATCCAGAAAATTGTTCACTTCCATTAAATTTTCAAATTTTATGGAGTACATGTTTTCAAAGTATGACCTGAAGAGTCTCTGGATTTCCTCGGTGTTTATTGTTACGTCACCCTTTTCATTTCTGATTTTGTTAACCTCCATGTTCTCTCTCTCTCTGTCTTTTGGTTAGTTTGGTTAGTTTGGATAAAGGTTTGTCCATCTTATTGATCCCCTCAAAGAACCAACTCTTCATTACATTGATTCTTTGTACTGTTTTCATAGTTTCTACTTCATTTACTTCAGCCATCAGTTTGATAATTTCCTGGTGTCTACTCTTCTGGGGTGAGTTTTCATCTTTTTGTTCTAGAGCTTTCAGTTGTGCTGTTAATACTCTAGTGCGACTATTCTCCAGTTACTTCATGTGGGCACTCCGTGCAATGAACTTTCCTCTTAGCACTGCTTTCAAAGTATCCAATAAGTTTGGGTATGTTGTGTCTTCACTCTCATTGAATTCTAGGAAGTCTTTAATTTCTTTTTCTTTCTTGACCCAGGAATGATGCAATTGGGCATTGTTCAATTTCCATGAGTTTGTAGGGTTTCTGCAATTTGTATTGTTGTTGAATTCTAACTTTAAAGCATGGTTGTCTGATAAAACACAGGGGGTTATTCCAATTTTTTTGTACCTAATGAGAGGTCTGCGAATGTGATAGATTTTTAGAAAAGGTTCCATGTGGAGCTGAGAAGGTATGTGTTTGGATGAAATGTTCTATAAATGTCTGTTAAACCCAATTGGGTCATAACTTCTGTTAGTTCCTTTATTGCTTTGTTACATTTCTGTCTGGTGGTCCTGTCTAGTGTTTAGAGTGGGGTGTTGAAATCTCCCACTATAAGTGTGTGAGGTTTTATGTGCGATTTGTGCCTTAGTGTATCTTCAACACCTCAGATTTTCTCTTCCATCTCTTGTATTCTGTTAGTTATACTTGCATCTAAAGTTCCTGATCATTTGCACAGCTTTCCTATTTCCAGCCTTCCCTCAGACTATGTTTTTTTTTTAATTGTCTCTATTTCAGCTTTCAAACTTGCCCTGTTTGAATTATTTCTTGCAATTTTTGGTTTGTCTTTTCTTACATTTCTTTAAAGGATTTTCCCATTTCCTCTCTTAGGCTCTCTATTATCTTCATTACGTGGTTTTTAGGATCATTCTCTTCTGCTTCATCTGTGTTGGAAAGTTCAGGTTTTGCTGGAGTGGAGTCCCTCTGCTCTGATGCCATCATATTGATCTTTCTGTTCTTGCCTGTTATACTGTCGTCTACCCATCTCTTCTTCCAGTGCATACCAGTGGGGTCTCTCCCTCTCCTGGTGGGTATGGGGCCAAGGTTCTCTTCTGGTGTGTGCAAGCAGGTCCAATACTCCAATGGCTCTCTTCTTCCAGTGAATGGCAGTGGGCCTAGGGCACTGGCAGACTCCAGATGAGCTGGTCTGCTGGGATGGGCTCCCCCACATGCAGCCCCCTCCTTAGGAGGCCCCTATTTTTCTTTTAAGTAACAAGGCTCAACTATTTTTAGATTTCTAGAAGACAATACCCTACTCTGCTAATTACTTGGCAACTGGGGTATAGTAAGTGCATAGTATTTCTTGCTAACAGACTTAAACATCTGTGTAGGTGGCTTAAAGAAAGGAGACTAATAATTAAGAGGAAAACTAATTTGGGTAAGGCTCAGCAATGCAGAACTCTCCAAAACAGGCAAAGCATGTATACCCAATTTTATTAAATATTTTAAAGCAAATTCAAGTAACTGATGACTGTAATGAAAATTATCAAATCTGTAGAAGTTATTTTAAATAGAACCCAACATGATTCCTGTGGGAATAGGAAAATAATTTGAAAGATCACACCAAATAAGAAATACACAAGGATGAACAATAATTTTTAAAAAGAAAACATACTATAGAAATACACAGGAAACTAGACATTACAATTTGATATAATCAAATCCATATCACACAGATAAGCAGATAAATGAAATAAAGTTCAAACGTACACCGGAAAGTGGCTATGTGAGTCCAATCCTTGGGGACGATGAAGGATGAGCACTAAAGGAAGCAGCATCACAGCACAATGTTTTCTATGTAGGTCATCAAGCACTTTGTCTGTAAAGTCAGAGTCCCCAGGCTAAGAAATCTTTCTAATATTGATCATGGACTTGGAAGAAATAAGGTTTCATGCCATCCCGACATACACAGAACATTAGTAAAGAAGTACTCAATGAAACACTTCCATAATGGTATTTACTCTTAATATGATCAGCTGTTCTGGACACCAGCTAACCCCCTTTTCCACACTTGCACAGTAGACTTAGAATCAAAGTGTGTGGTCATAATGCCATGGACAAAGACTACAAAGATGCTATGGAGTAGCCTTCATTAAGACTACCCCAAGTTCCTCAACATGCACTCATGCTTCACTGATAAAATCCTGCTAGGTAATGGCAGATTATTCTTTCCACCGTGAAAGAAGGCAGGCAACAAAAGTGTCACAGACACACACAGTCCTTTTCATAAAGCCCTTTTCCTTGCTTATTTTGCTTCTATAAAAAACACAATCTGTGAACTTGTTACATATATAATGAACCAACATATTGTTCCATGTAACTGGACTTCTGTCAAGCAAATAAGAAAGGACACAGGCAAAGCATTAATATACATTAAATTTATAGGTGCTATGACCCATAAGACAGTGGAAGGACTGGGTGGATGCTCAATCATGCTCCCAATGAAAAGGCAATCAGTCAACAGATTCCTATTCTTAGCACTCTTAGTGGATGGTCACTCTAGTCTTCACAACCATAGTCTAAATAAGGACCCTATATAGAGATTAATTTAAGCTTATCTTGGAGACAAAACTGTGTTTGTTAATATATTCTTAACCTTAATAATGATGTAGACAGAAGAAAGTAACATTTGATGAGCATATGATATGATGCATACCATGAAGTTGTTTTTACACGATGAAGCAGGCTTGCGGATGTTAAACAACAGACATGGTGTATGGTTAAAAGCAAACCTGAATCCATGCTTATTTTATCCCAAAGCTGGAGATTTTCTAGTGTGCCAGTTGCAAGAAGGTTAAACAATTCCTTTACTAGAGACATTTCTGCAAACATTTATAGCATAATGAAGGATAACATAATTTGTACATGCTTCAGAGAACATGTAGTACCCAACAGACTTGGAAATTTTCATTGTGGAATGGCATTGAGAATGAATGTTTTCAAGTAAACATATTTCTAGCATCCCTTTGTCTGCTTGTTCCCCACATTGTCTCATGATACAAGCTTTATAGCAACAGTACCATTATGTATCTTTTTTACAAAAATAGCTAGGGTTTCTCAGGCAGTATATGGCACTCAGAAAATTTTTTGTATGAATGAATAATTTCACTAAACACACTGATGATGTAGGCTGATACTCCACCACCCTGCCGCACCATGAATCCATGTTTCTATAACTGATAGTCTGAAAGGGGTATCTAAAGGGCTCTGTGATGATGAACGAGCCATTTTCTTATTTCCGGTGGTAGATGCTATCGAAGAGCTTCTTGTTGAGCAACAGCTGTTTCTAGATGTTTTGGGATCCAAATAAGGCAATGGGGTATTAGAACACTACAAACCTAGAACTGGCTTTTCCTCGTAAACTGTGAGGTCTTGAGAAGAAATCCAAGGAGCTGCTTTGTACGTCTTCATTTGCAAAATGAGTTCAGTTCAGATCATTTCTCGGCAATGAAAGCTACCTCTTCCATGATTGACTCTATTAGCGAGGTTGTTGCTAAGAGTGGAATGTTTTCATTTGGTCTACAGTTTAACAAAAGAATCAACAAGATGGGCTGCACTTACATCCATTGTGGAGTTTACTTGTGACATGTAATGATAAAACACACATTACTTAAAAATGTAAAGCACAGAAGTAGAAAATACAGTATTAAAAAGACAGAGCAGAGCAAGCTGATTTTCATCGAGTAAAACAACTTTCCCTTTTTCTGATCACGTATTTTAGGGGTAAACTGTATGTGGCTTCATTCCAAAATTTACTCCATGACAAAACTGTTCAAGTTACTCAACATGAATCAAGATCTTTTAAATACTTGGTAAATAATTAAATTGATAACTCCTAAAGGTCCATGGCATTCAACTTTTCTTACACTGATTAAAAATGCATAGAAGATATTTGGTTTCACGAACTGTTTGAAACTCCCTAATTAACATGCCAGATGCCACAACTCTTCAAGCTTGATGAAGGCTCCCTGGAGTTAATGTCCTTTAGGCGGGTGTTGCCAGACAACTGAAGCAGACTGTGCCAGGCTGCATAATCATATAATTTCACTCATGCTGGAGTGTCACTCTTACAAGACAAATCCACTATCTTGGTGAAAATAAATGTACACTATTAAAGTGTCTACAAAATAACACATATCAAATGCAGGAGAGTGTTATGATACCCTTGACGTTTGAGTTCTGAGTCTTCTATTTCAGTTTCTCCTCATACATTTTACTGCTAGTATGCACTGATGATGTTTTATAAACATCAAAATGGAAAATGCTGTACTTCAGCCAGGCTAGAGACCGAAAGAGATGCTTCAATAATGCTGGTTAGTTGTTGACATTATGAAATAAAAGCATATGATAAGGAAAGTCAAATGGATTGAGACATTTAATTTTTATATACATTTAAAAGGCATTCACTAAGCAATATTATCATAAAATTCATGAACAAGAATCATATAATAAAACTGAATACACACACACACACACACACACACACACACACACACACACACGTTTCTCTGTTCTGGAACTAGCTCTGGAGATCAGGCTGGACTCGAACTCGCAGAGATCCACCTGCCTCTGCCTCCCCAGTGCTGGGATTAAAGGCATGCACCACCAACACCCGGCTACAGGATCTTATTTTAACTAAAGGAAGAATATGGCAACTATCTTAGTTATTTTCTGTGTTTCTGATACTTTAAATGGATGCCAAAAGAAAGCTAAGGAAGGAAGGGGTATTTGGAGTCACAATTCAAGGGTACAGTGAAACATGGAAGGGAAATTCTGTCAGTAGGAATCTAAGGCATCACATCCCTAGTCAGAAAACAGAGAGAGTTGCATGAAGATGGTCAGTCAGGTTTCTACTTTTTATCCAATCCAAAACTAAAGTCAAGAGAACTGCACTGCCCATCTTTGGGCTGTTCTTTCCATCTCAGTTAGCCTAATTAAGATAATTCATCATGGTTGGGACCTAGGGCTAGTCTTCTAGGTGATTCTTGATCTTGTCGACTTGACAATCAGTACTAACTACCATAATTGTGGTGATCAACTATTAGCACAATTACTTTTTATATTTCATCCTTCTTTAGTCAGTACTAGATAAAGAAATCTCCTCCGAAAAAAAAAATAAGAAAACTATAGAAGGGTTTCTAGAAAAGTGTGGGCTTCCATGATACTGCTCCATTGACTGGTGTCTTACATCATTATTCTTGTTGTTCAATAGGAAATGAAACAGAACCACAGAGATACTTATTAAAAGAATTTCTTGAGGTTTTGAACCAATTATTGTCATTACCTACCTCCAAGATTCTTGGTATATAAAAATAAAGATTAGATGTTGATTACCTCAACTTATATTCTTTGCTATTTGAAGTCAAATGCCTAATTATTTTCCACCTACTTAGAAGTCATCTCTCTTTAACCATTTTTACTAGAAAAATAGCATCTATTGCTGGAATTACTGTTCCAATCAATCTTATCATCTGTAATTTAATCTGCTTACCACCAGAAGATTCTCTACAATTGTAAATTCATCAACTCAAGTCTGAGGTGGTTAATATCAGCTTCACAAGGTCTAGAACACCCTAGCATATAAGCCTCTGGAATATCTATACAGGACTAATTGAATTGGGAAGAGACACCCTATATGTGACCAGCAGCATCTGCTGGGCTATCTCAGTCTAAATGACGATGATAAAGCAAATTGACCACAAGGTTTTAACTCATTCTTCTTCTTGACTAGGGACATAATGTGACCACCGGCTGTCCTTGATAGAACAAACTGTACCCCTTTTAACTTTAAGTAAAGACAAACCCTTCCACCCTTCAGCTCCTTTTGTCAAGCTTCTTATTGCAGAGAGAAAAAAAAGTAACCGCACAGAAAATCAGTGCCAAGTAGTGGTGCCATTGATAGGGTGAACCCGAGCAAGTGGTTTGTAGGGTTTTGGAACTGATTTGTGGGAGGAAAGTGGAAGCAATTGAAGTTGTGGGCTAGAGAAGCCAAAGAAGGCTGTAAGTAGAGCTTACTTGGCCTTCCCGAGAAGATGCTGCAAATCCCAGATCCAAGAGAAATGCATAAAATGAAAATGTAGCTCATAAGGTTTCAGAGGGAAATAAGAATCTGGCTGCTTTATGCCAATGCCTTAAGAAATCAAATGAGACAGAATCCAAAAGTAATGGGTTAGTTTGTTTGGAAAAGGAAATTTGAAGACAAGTTAGCATCCAGTCTGTGTCATGAGCAGTGCCCATGTCTCTTACCTGTGTAAAGAATGGATACAGTGTGAGAATCACAAGTGTCACCGAAAAATGGGTCGCTTGAGAGAGAAAGGCTAGGGTTTAAAGATGTAGACAAGGTGAACAGTAACAAAGCATTTATAATTGTTAAGTAAAACTACTTAGGAAAGCTATAGACACAGAAGAGAGCCAGACAAAAAAAGGAAGCTATGCATGATATATGCAGAGATGGAGGGGTAGGCTACCAATGCCCTTTGGTTACCAGATGATGTCAACATGAGCCAGAGATGAAAGATATGGAGCTCCAGAACTTAGTGTCAGCCCTGATGGGATTCTGTCTTGCTTAGAACTCATCTTTCCTCACCATGCCCCATACCCCCTTATATTGGAAGTATGTAATATAAGTATGCAACTTGTTTGCTTTTTAGTACATGCTCATAATTAATATACTGCCTTGAGTCTCAGAAGACATTTTGGACTTTAAAATTATGTTGAGACTGTTCAAGTTTATGGGATAAATTGAATGAATTTCAGGTTGTGAGTTGGCTGTGAGGCTACTGGGACAGGAAGTAGAATATTGTGGCTTAAAGGTGATACATTTGAATGTTAAGATGACAAGGGGTGGGCTTGTGATGATTAATATTGATTGTCAAAATCAAAGGATCTAAGGTTGCTTGGGAGATAAACCTCCCAGAATGTTTGTGAAGGGTTTTCTAGCTTGGTATAACTGATCTTGGAAGATGTCCCCCTAAATGTGGCAAGTGCCATTCCACGGGGAAGGGTCATAGATTGCATAAAAGGATGGGGACACAGAGAACACCAGTTTTCTCCTCTCTCTGCTTCCTGACCTCCCCCACCCTCACTGCTCTGAAGAACCGTCTCTCCTATATTGTGAACCCAAAGAGAGATTTCCACCTTTAAGTTGATTTTGTCAGATCTTTGTCCACAAACATGAGAAAAAAAATACAACCTTGTCTTTATAAAACTTTTCAGAGGCTCCCCAGTTCTGTTAGAATGAAGTCAAAAAGGCTTACCATGAGGTAAATAACAGGTACAGTCTACATATCTAATTTCATCAATTCACATGTTAGTTTGTGAATTTAAATACCACCAGTTAATCAATCATTTGTTATGGATCTAGAAAGCATGTAACCAATACAGCTCCAGCCTACACAGTCTCCATTTGATTATAGTGTGGAACTGTTGAATAGCCAAAAGTACAAACTTGCTCTTGACCCCATTTTAGAAGACTCAACCAGCCAGCTGTTTTATCTTTATTCTTGTATCATTCTGTTCAAAAAAGAATAAAAAATAATTTTAAACAAGAATTATTCTTGTTTTAAAAGTACTTCTATCACATGAAAGAATGCTGAAATTAAAATGCACACATTAAAATTATACAAACAACTATGAAGACCTAGTCTTCAATTTTTTTTTTACTCAATTGTTCACTTATCTGTGAAAAATCAATAGAATGCACGTGGAATTATTCAGCTGTTTGTTCATTTAACCACGGACTGTTTGAAGTAAATACAGTAGCTTGTAAACTGGACATTAGTAAAATAATAGCAGAGAGAGAGAGAGAGAGAGAGAGAGAGAGAGAGAGAGAGAGAGAGCAGCACCAACTCAGTCAGAAGGAATAACTGCAAACATATTTTGGCATTAAGCAAAACAAGATTGATATTAAATGGAGCAAATAATACACAGAAATACACATTGGTAATGCCTCAGCAAATATTAAGCAATCTCAAAATTATATGCATATTTATAAAACAATTTGTCATATGAGATCAACAAATGTAACCCAAAATAACATTAGCACATGTGTTTTGAATAGTTTAACATAACTATATATCCACATCCTCACACTTCAGATAAAACCACAGTTGTTAACACTATGGCTTGAAGATTAATTTTCTCACATTAAGTTTATATAGAAATGTGTTTTTTAAAATAGATTCTCAATGTAAGAATTAAAAATATATTAGTGTTCAAGTAGCTGACAAATACATTGTAGACCAGTTGACTTAAACAGCGATCTTAATTCTCATAGTACTGGGAGGTTGGAAGTCAGGGTCATTGTGTTGGCAGGCAGTGTGTAAGGAAAGCCTAACTCCTCTTGCGAAGGTAGCTGCTTTCCCTGGTTTGCTCTCACAGAAGAAAGCAGATGGACAGTTGGCTTTGATCCTCTTCTCATGAGGACACCAACTCACCATGCCATCCTCATTTACCATCTCCTTTTCCCAATGGCCCTGCCTCCTCACACTATCTCACTGGGACTTAATACTTAGCACACATTGATTCTGGGAAATAGACAGCAGATACACCTAAAATTCAAAGTATATTGGAGATGTAAAAATTATCAAGCAGATCGGTTCTAAAACCCATTTTGCATGAAGAACAATAAGCTCCCCCTCTGTTCAACAAATTGATTCTTTAGAAAATATGTACTGAGCATCCATCACATTCCTATAAATATCATAATATGTCTTATACTTACATAGTACATAATTTACAATAATGAAACCATTGGGCTTGTTTTCTACTTTTATCTTAAGGTCAAGTCTAAAAATTATGGTATTTAATTGATTTAAATTGGATTCTACACTGTAACAGACTCGAATATTACCAAAACAAATTTAGTCCCTATCTCATAAACTTAGATATGGTTCATTTATTTAGCATACTCCATGTTAGGAAATTGAAGATACAGGAACCAGACTCACCCATGTTTCAATTCTGGCTATACAGTGTTTTAGTTAGTTTAGTTCTAAGTTTCATTTCCTTACTTACTCTCTCAAAGACATGTTTGGGTTTAGGAAAATGAAGTCTGAGAAAATTTGGATAACTATTTTCCACCTCATGGGAAAATGGCAAGACCAAGATTCCTGAGTTCACACAAGAATAAGGTGCTGTTATTGAAAATATCATTGTGTTTTTAAAACCAAATGAAAAAAACTGAGTGATTTGCAGGCATTGTAAGTTATCATTGATACATTAAAAATATGGAAAACATAGTACGTTAAATTGACAAGGTGTATAACCTCATAATTTTTGAGGGTCAGAAATTCAGGCATGGTTGGGATTTCTGGCTCCCAATTTCCCCAGAGGTTGAGTTATAATAGTTGCAGGGATATGGAAGATGCTGAGAAACTCTCTTCCAAGTTTTCAGAAGGACCCTTTGACAGAGATTTCCATTCTTTACCACAGAGGCTCCTCCAAGAACTGCACAGGCAACATGGAAATTTTTCCTTACAATAATCACTTCAAGAGAGATCCCAACAAGAGCTGACTTTTTGGTACTGGCCAATCAATTGATGTACTCTTCCCTGGAGAAGACTATTCCTTCCATCCTCAACATTCCTTCTTTGCTTGAAGTTCTTTGCATAGGACTGAGACTCCACAGATTTTTCCTTGTGCAGTTTGGAATGGGCACAAATGTTCTCTTTGTTCAGCTCACATGAGCAGTCATGTTGATGTGACTCCATAGGCATAGCTTCAGACATTACCAGGAGACACAATCTCACTGCAAAATCAGCAATCCTCTGGCCCTTACAATCTTTCCGGCCCTTCTTCTGAAATGTGTGTGTGTCTGTGTGTGTTGTGTGTGTGTACAAATGTATATGCATTAGTGTCCACAACTTTGCATTTTGATTGGTTGTGCTTACCTGTAGTGGTCTCTGTAATGATTTTTCAAGCTTCTTTTAGATGTAATGTACCATCAGTTCTGTGATTTTCTACTAATCACAAAACAACCAGGTACATTGTAGAAGAGGGCCACACAAATGTGAAGATATGACTAAACATAATTATCTGGCCTTTGGCAGAAATGAAACATGTTATGTTCACTTTGTTACTCAGAAACAATGGGAAGCAAGAGCTAAACAGATGCTTTGTGGTATTTTAGTTTCAGTTTCATGATAATTAAGCTTTTGGAGCTCTGTTGCTATTTCTGTATTGCAATCTGAGGTGAGCATAAAATCTGTATGTCTGTAACTTCCTTTTTGCTCAGCACATTGGGCCTGAAATATGCAGACCTCCTTTTCATAGGGATTATCATGCCAGATCCTCTTTAATATCCAAACTCCAAGTCAGCACATAATTCTCAAATATTGACACAAACATCTTACGTGGGATCATTTACGTGTTTAAATCTTGGTATTCTCTGTGCATCCTATTTTAGTCCTGTCCTTTTCTCCTGTAACACTTTCAGCCATTCCCGGAGCTGCAGAATCCATCTCGGCATCAGAAACGGACAAACATTTCAATGCAACTCATGAGATTTCCGTTCACTATTTGCACTGAGTTAGCCACAGCTCCTCAGAGTAATATAACTAAAAAGGGCTTTGTTAGATTTGCTTACACAACTGAGGCTGCAATCCAACAAAAGCTGTCTACACAGAGAAGACCCAGGCAACCCGGCAGCGTCTCTATTCAGAGAAGAGGGAACAATGGTCTGTATAGTCACAGTCCAAGGCTGAAAGCCTGGAGAATCACTCAGGGCAGGTCTTTACCCCTCAGTTTCCCCCACAAGCCCATTGTCTTAACTAGGGTTTCTACTGCTATGACAAAACGCCATGAGCAAAGGAAGCTGGGGAGAAAAAGGGTTTATTGAACTTATATTTCCAGATCATTGTCCGTCATTAGAGGAAGTCAGAACAGAAACTTCAGCAGGGCTGGAACCTGGAGGCCAGAGGTGAGGCAGAGGCCGTGGAGGAGAGATGTGTCCTGGCTGACTTCGCCTAGCCTGGTTTCTAATAGAACCCACAACAACCAGCCCAGGAATGGCACCACCCATCATGGGCTGGCCCTCACTAATTGAGAAAATGTCTTATAGCTGGTTCTCACGGAGGCATTTGCTCAGCTGAGGTTACTCTCTGTCTGATAACTCTAGTTTTGTGTCAAGTTAACACAAAACTAGCCACCAATTCTTTCTGGATCCATCCTTAGAGACACAAACTGATATGCTTTACTAATAACTTGGGCATCTCTCAATCCAATCGAGTTCAAAAATCAAGATTATCCATCACAGACACATACTGTTATAAATATACTACTTCTTACATAAAAAGGCCAAGATAAAATACTATGATACATTAGATATTAGTGTTAACATTGAAAAGGCCATAGGATCTTAAAGAAAACAAAAATATGTAAGCCTCTACATAATTTTTAAACAAATTGTTTACCAATTTTTAAACAAAGTGTTTTGACAAAGTAGAAATTTGAATTTTTAAATAGGTAGGATTTGAATAGTCATCACAGCGGCATAACCTCCTGCTTATATGTAGAATATATTTATCTAGATTCTACAGAGGATCTCAGGCTCAGCGCTGGGAAGTGATGTAATTAAACCCACTTCAAACTTGCCATGGGCTGCTATTTTCTCAGCCTTATCTCACAGATTCTTCTATACCATCATTTGTAACTAATGATTCTAAAATGAAAATGTGAAAGTAATTTGGGGAGATCATTGTATAGGCAATTTTCAGCTGACAAATTGTTTAAAAATATGACCGAAGGATTTAAATGTTCATGATTTTCTCTATATACTACTTTTAATTTAATAACACTCCAAACCATTCCAATATGGTAAATAAAATTCTACAAGACAACATTCCTTGAAAAAAAGTTTGAAACTAACACTTGTGGCCAATTGTCATGATATATATTTTCGATCCTACATTTAGACAGGCAAAGGCAGAAGGATATTATATGATTCTATAATAAGTGTGTTAAGTTTGACAGGACTTTTAATATGAATTAATATAATATTAATTAGCTGAGGACCCATTTCCTCTTTAGATAGAATTTCGTTCCGTAGATGCTAAATACTAATGTGTTTTCCTCCCAGGCAAAGGTTAGGAGGAAGATGAGACCATCGGGAGTATATGATCAACCATCTGTGTTTTCTCTAATAAGTAATACAAATTTATATTAAATAACACATGTTGATGTTTGAAAGTAGAATAGAATGCAAATTAAATATGCCCAATTTTAGTAAATAAGAAAAGAATGAACCCAAATGGAATTCATCAAGGTCAATTTGTAAGACAGGAAAAGGGAACTGAGAACAAGATTAAAAGGAATTATGCTGAAAAGAATAAATATTATTCCCACACATAGGCTCTAGGTGTGCATACAGAAGGGAACCACTTCTGCAGAGGGCGGTGCCCACATGATACAACGCTGAAAGACAGTCAGGCACTAAGATCAGCAGCTGCAGCATGCACGTGATCCAGCAGCAGATGTGAGGCAGCGCGTCCTGCTCCCAAATCTGTCAGAAGGATAAAACCTTGTTTAAAAGGAAGCTGGAGCTGGGTTATTCCGTAATGAGGTAAACAAAAGACAGAGCAAAACTGTACTGCAGAATAAATCGGGATTTCACTGTTGAAGAAAGTAGAGGAAAGGGGAGGGGGGACCAAGAAACTGGAAGGGAAACAGAAATTAGAATCCTAACCACAGAAAGAAATATCTTCTATAGCAATATCTTCATAGATAGACAAAGTTGAAAGGGTCAGCATCAACAGCCACCAGTAACGTGTGTGTGTGTGTGTGTGTGTGTGTGTGTGTGTGTATGCGTGTGTGTGCATGTGTGTGTATGCGTGTGTGCGTGTATGCGTGTGTGTGCATGTGTGTGTATGTGTGTGTATGCGTGTGTGCGTGTATGCGTGTGTGTGCATGTGTATGTGTGTGTATGCGTGTGTGCGTGTATGCGTGTGTGTGTGCATGTGTGTGTGTGTATGCGTGTGTGCATGTGTGTGTGTGTATGTGTGTGTGTATGCGTGTGTGCGTGTTGTGTGTGTGCATGTGTGTGTGTATGTGTGCGTATGCGTGTGTGCGTGTATGCATGTGTGTGCATGTGTGTGTGTGTGTATGTGTGTGTGTGTATGTGTGTGTGTGTGTGTGCATGTGTGTGTGTATGCGTGTGTGCATGTGTGTGCGTGTGTGTGTGCGCGCACTCACGTGAATTTAGACCCTGTTCTAATATTCTATATGAAGTCTTGAGCCAGTACATGGCAAAGCCACAGATCAATTCCCTTTCTAGTATACAAAAGCATGGCAGACTGATTTGGTTGCATAATGCCTCAGGTTCTAATCTCAACAACATATTTCTGATGCCAAAATGACCTATTTTCTGAACAATTCTATTTTTCTACTGCCCAGCATTTCTACTGTGGCTGTGTTTCTATTGTGGTGGAAGTGCTGCTGTCAACCCCAGGGTCTTCAACAAGCAAAGAGCACACTCTATAGTTTTCTTTTTCCTTTAAGAATCCTTAAAGTCATTTCTTCAAATAATACAAAATTTCACATGAAATAAACCAATCCACTAATGAAATTTAATCTTTAAAAATATGTAGGTTTTTTTTCTCTCAAAGAGCCAAAAACGATTTGATGAAAAGCTTATTTTGGCATTTATTGTCCCAAATTGGAGTCTTATGCTAGAGCACAGCAAAATATTATTCTTAGCTGCCCTAACAGGTTTTCATGGGAAATCACTTCAGAAATATAGTTTCAGTCACTGATCCCATCACTGATGTGGAAGGGGTTATGAGGCGCTGTGTAGGTAGAGAGCTATTGAGGACAGATTGGTGTTAGGGAAGCAAGAGACATACTCCAGGGGTGTGGCCACTGGTCAGTTGCCTTTGCTCCTACAGGCATCACTGACTGGAGTGTGCAGGTAATTAAGAGGATCAAAGAGGACATGGAAGGAGAAAGAACACACATTAGTGGATATCAGAGTTGGGAGTGGGTGTGTTCAAGATGCATTTACATTGAATATATGTAAATATTACCACAAAATAAAATACGAAGATAAATTTATAAGGCATCTTATTGCTAGAGATATTTCAAACACAACACATTCTTCTTGTCAATAAAAATAATAAAGACATCTGAATATCCAAACACTGGAAGGTACTTTTAAGGAAGACAAGAAATAAAGCATGTACTCATATATGAAATTCCAAATAAAGAAATTAAAAATTAAAAGAAATCTAGGTAGGATGTTGACCATAGCATCTTTTCAAAATAGTATAATAATAATAATAATAATAATAATAATAATAATAATACATGACATTAAATAAAATGTTTGTACAGTACTTGGCATATATAATTGTTTTGGGCAAATCATTCTACTCAATACATCCCCCAATGTGTCTAATATACTAGTATATTCAAGAAAATGAAGTAAATACCAAAGATATAGTAAGTAGTAGAGTTGATATGCTGACCATCAATGAATCCAGAGAAAATAGATTTAACTCTAATATTTAAGAACTTTTGAATTCATTATAAACACAAATATAACCTATGCACATGGTAGCAAGAACTTATTCCCACATCTTATTGGATCAGTCAATAAAAGACAGCACAACCTGTTAAGACATGTTTTATTGAGAAACAAGTAACTAATTATATCACTCTAATGAATAAGGAAGGGTGATCTAAGACTCTTGGTACCAGATGGCCAATCTTAAAGGTTCATGCCTTATTTCAGGTATGAGATATCGTCACTTAGAAAAGAAAACCAGGAAACAAATTAGGCATAATCAGTGTAGCAAGGCAAATCTATTACAAGCAGCAGTTAGAAGCACAGTTGGTCGGGAATAGAATTCAAATAGTAACAGCTACGTAGTAATTCGTGTAGGTGATACCAACATAAAAGGGAATAACAGATGTCCTCAATGGCAAGCGCAGAAACAAACACAGGAGCTCTGGGTGGCAGGAAAGACTGGTGATGAGATAAATTATGGAGAACACAGTGTAATTATGGAGAGAGAACACAGTGTAATTTCACTAAAAAGATATGAACGCATTTTTTTGGAGTGTGAAGTTATGAAATGACCGAGGTAAGGGTGGGACATTTGCTAATTGTCAATCGTATTTCACACAAACTTGCACTACTGTAGGATATACTATATCAGTGCTTTACTGTACGGATCACATGCACTGCAAAGCAATTTTACTTGTGATGCCTCCTAACGTCAGCATCAACAGCTCTGTGGGTGATTATTTTATTCTCAGATGCACAAGTATAAAGTTAGCTTTAATTTTTGGAGATCAAATGAGCTATAAAGGCAACTGCCAGAATAAAGACAAGCATTATTTCTGGAGTCCAGTTTTATAACCAATAGGAAAAAAAAATATGTTGTTGGAATTTTTTTATTGTCACTCAAATTAATGCTAAAATTCCCAGTGCATGTGTTAACAGGTAGGAACTTTGAGGAATGAGGGCTTTATCCTGCTGAATGAGATCAGAGATCTTAATGAAAAAGGTAAACATAAAACTACCAAAGCTCCTGTCTTGCAATTCCATGAAATAAAAGCACAACACTCATTCTTGTTCTGCAGACATACAAGGTGCCATCATCAGAACAGACTGTACTCTCAGCAAACTCTAAACCTGCTGACATCCTGGTCTTGCCTCCCAGCCTGACAAACTGTTAAATAAGTCTTTCACTCTAGGAATGGCTGGACATCAATCTTGCGTTGGAAAACAAATAGCTGACAACGGGGAATATGGTAGTAAGTCACAAGGTGGAGAATTTGATAAGTGCAGACTGAGTCTGGTCTTTGGCACAACAGGTATAAACTACTGAGGACGTTGTGTGATAATAAATACTATCCAGGTGATAATAATACTAAGTAAAAGTATTATAGGCTGAAACACTCCCCCATCAGTTCATATGAAGTCTTCGTCAGTACCTAAGCATGTGATTATATTTAGGATAGGATCTTTATAAAAGAGTTGAGCCAGGAGGGAATCTTAGCTACTCTGCCAACGAACTGTCTCAGACTTCTATTCTCTACTATTGTACTCACTGGCCGATGATGCTTAGTGATGGAAGTCCTAGCAATTGAGCACGAGGACCAAGATGTAGGAAACAATAAGCTGCGAACATACTTGGTGATAAATTTGACCCAAAAGAGATTATGTCCAAAAATTAGACCTGGGCCAACACAACAGAGACAGACTAGTGTGTCTGAGACAAAGAGTAAACAATAATTAATATCAAAATTAGCTGGATTCTCAACTATTGCTCTACAGCTTCTTGTGATGATAGGACTAAAGTTTAAGGAAAAGGGAAAGACAACAGCAGGGACCTGTTCAGTAGAGACACCACTGAGTGCGTGTGACAGGAGCAAGATAGTCGGTGCTCATGGCACATGCCAATATCAAGTGACATAAGCAATCCTACTATGTACATTCTTCTGAATAAAACCACAGTAGATGTCAGGCCCAAACGAGGTCGCCACGGCTGCATTTGCCTTGCTTCTTTTCCTGATGAATGCTTCAAAAGTAATAGTAGTCCAGAAGTCTGTAACTCATAGAGGACACTGAGTCTTAATTAGCCCTCATTACCACACATGAACCTCTTTTAAATAAATACCACCTTTTCTGCTTTTCACCCAAGATTTTCCTTTTCCAACATTTATGGGTCTTTAACAGAATCTATGTCCAAAGATGAAAAACATGCGCTGCTTTGAATTCATACAATTAATCCAGGAGAATAAAAGCTACATTCTTGGTTTTTATTTAGTACTGTGATCACCACCCCCACCTCCTGAATTTAAAACAAAGAAGTTTTAAATTTTAAGATCTGAAGGTGAATCCCTTGCTTTACTTCCTCTCTTTGTAATGTACACAGGCATGCCTCCTTTAACCAACATCCACAACTATAAATAACTAAACTTAGTTTTAAAAGGCAAGTCAAAAGTCTAGATAGACATAAACCTATGCCTTCTGCAACATATACAGCCAAGCTGTGATTACAAAAGAAATTAATTTTGGGCTTTCTCAGTGAGTACATAAACAGTAAGAAAATGATACACCAATGTCTCTGATTTGGAGAAAGTTAGTATTCCAGCCATAATATTCTTAAACCATAACCTAACACAAATCAAGTCTTAATTCTTTTTAAGTCTATGAAGGCAAGAGAAGTAAAGAAATTGCAAGATGAAAGTTTAATGCCAGTAAATGTTGTTTCAAGAGGTTTGAAAAACAAGGCTCTTTGAGCACCATAAAAGTGCAAGGTGTTGAGGCAGAAACCACAGCAAGTCATCTAGCTAAGACAATTGATGAAGATGGATACAGTTTTGAAAAATGTTACACGCAAATGCATGCAGCAACCTCCTATTGGAAAAAACATGGTACCTCAGATTTACTTTGGTAGAAAAGTCAAACGTCCTGGCGTTTGAGATTAGAGAATAGGTAACTGATGTTAGAGGCTGATGGGGCTGACTTTATGTTAAAGCCAATGATTATTTCCCATTCTGAAATTATACAGACTGTATACTATACATTCTATGAATACAAAAGGAAGCCTGAAGCCTGGATGACAGAACATCTGCTTAAAACATAGTTTGGTCTACAGACTATTGAAGCAAATTGTCGAGATCTATTGCACAGGGGAATAAAGAGGATCCTGTTCCAAATGTTACTGCACCATCAATGCCACTCACAGAAGAGCTCGGATGGAGACAGAATGATTCCTGTTACTATAATGCCTATTCAGTTGGTCATGGGTCAATAATTTTTACTTTCAAGTCTTATTATTTAAGAAATATATTTTATATGGCTATATCTGACATGCTGATTGTTTCAGTGGTTATGGAGAAACTATCTTGAAAATGCTCCTGGGAAAAATCACCATTCTAGAAGCCACGAAGAGCGTTTATGAGTCGTGAGATAAGGAAAACATCACAAGGTGAAGAGGAATCTGGGAGAAGCTGACACGAATCCTTACGGATAACTCTGATAGATCCACACTCCAGGGATGAGTCAGCTACAGATGTGATTGCAGTTGTGAAATGACTATAATTGCATTTGGAATATAAACATGTTTTTGCAAGCTTGCCATTCCATGATAAACATACATTACTCAAGGAGTTGCTTCATATAGGTGATAAAAGGTAGTTTCTTGAGATGGACACTATCCCAGAGGAAGATACTTTGAAAATAGCTGAAGTGATGTCAGGAAAGATAGAATTATATAGATATTTAGTCAACAATTTGAAGGAAATTCTAGAGTAGATACAATGCTAGAAAGTTGAAATGCATGCTACCGAGAATTACTTGGTGCAAAGAAAGATCCATTTATGGAACAGTTGTCAACATAATGATGATCATTTAGCAGCCAGAAATCTTGAGACAAGACCTTCTTCCAACAAAAACAACAAAAAAAAATAGTTCAAATGTAAACTCACTAATAAAGTATAAATAGTTAAAATATATACATGGTTTTACACATGATTCTATTGCACACTTATTATAGCATGGTATAATGTAAACAGCCACCAAACAAGTTAGAACATAGGGATGAAGGCTTTCTGCAGGCACCGGCTCGACTTCTCCATGTTCACGTGAGTTCTGTGGGCGTTGTCTTCAGTAATGCGGTCTTGCTATCAGCTTGTGTAGAGAAACCAATAGTCTTGGCAATAGCCTGGACTATTTGGAGTTTCCCACACAGAACCCCTTTTTGCCAACAATCCAATTAAATGTAACCCAATCTCAGTACTGGAAGCTCCATTTAGTGACAAAAGAACGCAAGTTGGGACTCTGTCTCCCCCATTATATGGTGATTTCACTTAGATACCCTTTATATATGTGTGTATGTTAGGAAACTTCTACTGTGTTAAGTTTACATACTGCTTCTCAAATGGTTATTAAATTTATTTCCTCCTCTTCCCTGCCCTTCCCTACTCGATTCCCCCATTCCAGTCTCCCTCTCAATCTATTTCCTAGGACGTTCTGTCTGCCCCATCTGAAGTCCCTTACTCCAAAGCCTCTGATGCTCTACAGATTGTAACTTGTTTATTATTAATTTAGCAGCTAATATCCACATATAAATGAACACATACCAGGTTTATCTTACTGAGTCTGAGATAACTAACTCAAGATGATTTTTCTTTTAGTTTCATCCACTTGCCTGCAAATTTCATGATTTCAGTGTTTTTAACAGCTGAGTAATACCCCATTGTGTAAATGTACCACATTTCTTTATCCATTCTTCTGCTGAGGGACATCTGGGTTGTACAATGTCTGCCTTTTATGAATAGAGCAACAATGAACATGGTTGAACGAGCATTTCTGTGGTCGGATGAAGCATCTTTGGGTATATGCCCAAGAATAGCAGAGCTGGATCTTCAGGTAAATCACTTCTCATTATCTTGAAGAACTGTCATGCTGACTTTGATAGTGGCTGTACAAATTTGCACTTGACCAGCAATGAATGAATATTCCCTTACTCCACATCCTTGCCAGCATGAGCTGTCATTTGTTTTGCACATCTTAGCTATTCTGACGGGTATAAAATAAAATCTCAAAGTAGTTTTGATTTGCACTCCCTGGTGACTAAGGGTGGTGGAAATTTCTTTGAATGTTTCCCAACAATTTGACTTTCCCTCTTTTGAGAATTTTGCTTAGATCTATGCCCCATTTTAACTAGGATTATTTGATTTCTTAATACAGTTTTTTATTCCTTTGTATATTTTGGATATTGGCCCCCTATTGGATGTGTGGTTGGTAGAAAATCTTTTCCCATCCTGTAGACTCTAGTTTTGTCAGAACGTTCGTGTCTTTTGCCTTTTAGAAGCTTTTCACTTTCATGAAGTTACATTTGCTAATTGTTGCTAATTTTGAATAATCAGTGTTGTGCTGATGGTTTTCTATTCAGAAAGTGGAACTAAGCTCTTGTGAGTAACCAACAGCATCAGGTCAGCATCAGACCTGACTCGGGGCCCACTCCACTGGATGGAACATAGTCTTGACACTGCTTGGGTGAGCTAGGACCTGAGACTAGAGAGTTCAAGGACCTAGGGTTAAACTAAATACTACTGTTCTAAACACACACACATGCACACACACACACACACACACACACACACACACACACACACACACACACACAAGGATTGCCTCATCCAGCCTTAGTAGAGAGGAGGTGCCTAGTTTCACTGCAACTTAATATGCCATGGCTGGTTGTTATCCATGGGAGGATCCACCCCTAACCTACTTGCAAATGAAATTTTGCTTTTCTCCATGGACTCTCACTGGGGAAAATAGCTTCTTCTCAAGTAAGGCTGCTGGCCCAGGAGTAGATGGCCAACAAAAATGAATTCAATGAATGTTTGGAGGTTCCTTTGGAGGTCTCATAATGTAGTGCCAGGCTTTGGGGCTTTTCTGTTGTCTTGTTATTGTTATTTTAATTTTTTTTTAGTTTTTTTCATTTTGTTTTATTTGTGTATTTTTCTTCTCTATTTTGATTAATTTCTTTTTCGTTTTACATTCCCCTTCCCTCACTTCCTCCACCTCCCCCATCCCCACCCGCATCCATGCCTCAGAGGGGCCTTCCTTGGGGAGTCAACAAAGTCTGCCATACCAAGTTGAGGCAGAGCCAAGCCCCTCCCCCTGTAACAAGGCTGAACAAGGTATCCCACCATAGGGAATGGGCTCTAAGAAGCCAGCCTATGAACCTGGGATCAGATTAGTGACTACCCTAATTGTCATCATAGAATCTACATCAGTCACTGACAGAAGATGCAGTGATCCACAGCCAAGCACTGGGCTGAGCTCCTGGAATTTAGTTAAAGAGAGGGAGGAGGGTTCAAGATATTAATGGAAAAAAACCCACAGAGCAACCCACCTGAGCTAGTGGGAGCTCATGGACTATGGACTGACAGCTGGGGGACCTGCATGGGATGGACCTAAGTAGGCTCCTGAATGCAGGTGACAGCTATGTGACTTGATTTGTTGGGAGTTGGTGGCAGTGAGACCATCAGGATTTTGTCTATTTTTAACATACACATCCAAATATATGCATATAAATATATGCTTCCAATTCAGTGTTCTTATGGGATTCCTGGGTGTGTGAACGAGCTAGTTTCTCAACCTCTCTTTCTTCTGGTTGTTTTGCCCTATTCTGATTTGTTGGGTTTTGTTTCATCGTATTTTATAATATTATATCATATTTTCCATTATATCATATTTTAATTATCTCTTAGAAGCCTGTTTGTTTTCTAATGAGATACAGAATGGGGATAGATCTAGATGAGAGGGAAGATATATTATGTAAGAAAATATATTTCAGAATATATTATATAAGAGAAATTCTATTTTCAATAAAAGGAAAAATCATAAATAAAAGAGAAAATATAATCATAACTTTCATGCATATTATAGAACTGAAATGTCTTGACCAAAGGTAGAACTAAACAGTGAAAAGTGATAAAAATATCCTAAATTGTATCAATACCTTACAGAAAAGTTTGGCATCCTGTATTAAGGGTACTAAACAGACAGGAGTTTTGCCACATTGAAGCTTACACTTACTTGTCTTTGTCTAATCTCTGCTGCTACAATAAAATGCATGGATAATGTGTAAACTACTAGCTGTTTTGACTCATATTACTGGATTTTATTTAATTCAAGAGCATACATCTTCATACCATATGCCATCTTTGGTAAGTGGAACAGTATATATCAAACTGAAACAAACACATTTTTATGTGAAATCCTAGATAACTGACCCACAATAGCAAAATATAAACCTTCCTTAAATCTCTCACCACCTAATGTTCTTTTATTGTACATTAATTTGTAACAACTGAGCTTTTTCTATTTATTTAATTTAGAAACAATCTTATTTTACATATTAATCCCAGCTCCCTCTCCCTCCTATCCTCCCATACCTCCCACGGACTCCCCCATCCCACCCCCATCTACTCCCCAGGGAGGGTGAGGCTTTCCATGGGTGATCATCAAAGTCTGTCACATCATTTTTGGGGAGGGCCTAGGGCATTCCCTGTGTATCTGGGCTGAGAGAGTATGTGGGGTGTGGGCTCCTAAAGTCCATTTGTGCACTAGAGATAAATTGGAAGGAAAACTCCAACTCAAGGAATTTACCTACCCTCACAAAAACATAGGCAATAGATAACTCCACTTTTCCGAAAACCAAAAGAAAAAAAGAGGGCGTGGGGAATGCACACACAGTACCACCAACAATACCACCAAATACAAAACAAACAAGAATTAGCAACAAATGGTAATTAATATCCCTCAACATCAATGGTCTTAACTCTTCTATAAAAAGACATCCACAGCTAAGCACTGAGCCATGCTCCTGGAATCCAGTTGTAGAGGATGGAGAGGGACAAGCATGGGGTCAAGATCATGCTGTAGAAACCCACAGAAACAGCTGACCTGATCTAGAGAGAGCAAATAGACTCCAGTCATAAAGCTGAGGAACCAGCATTGGACCAAACCAAGTCCTCAGAATGTGGGCGCCACATTAGGAGGGCTGGGCAGTCAATGGGACCTCTGACAGTGGGACTAATATTTACCCCAAGAGCATCTGAGCTTTACGATATGTATTAAAGCCGTAGTGGTGCCATCTTGCTGGGAAGCTGGGACAATAGTAAGGAACTGAATTTTAAAAGGTCAGAATTACGCCCACAGCTTTCACCCTAACCAAAGTATGTACAAGGCAAAGAGCAGGCTTAGCTTCTTAGATGCCAGCCATGCACAACTACATTAAAGTACATTATTAAATCCAAAGAAAGGGCTGGAGAGACAGCTCAGCTGTTAAAAGCTAGGCTCACAACCACAAATATAAATCCAAAGGAGAAAATTAAGGAATAAACATAGAGTATACGTTTTTATCATTTTAAATCACACATTCAAATAAGATTCCACAGACTTCCTTTGGTCTTTTCCTGGATATGCCAAACTTCTACAGAGATACTGCTGGCTTTTCAGTTCCACAGAATTACATATTTTTCTCAAATACTGGTTGTTATTTGAAGATAAGACATGCTGTAGATGGGGGATTACAAGTATGTATAAAAGAATAGTCTTATCCTCAAAGATTTTCAAAGGAAATTAAAATATAACTAACAGCCTCAGCATATTTTTATTAATATGAATTAGAATCCTACAAATAAAATAAATATTCAACATTTTTCCTTGTTATACAGTATATATAATTTGAGAATAAAAGGAAAGAGACTGTCTCTGTGTGTTTTGATATATTTAATTTATACTTACTTTAATCTTTGAGTCGTACAAAGTAGTCTTTTATAAGTAGATAAAAGAAATGAAAATGATGAATAAATCAGCTCTTCTATTCACTGTTAGGTGTTCCTGGTCAGAATTCAAGCCTTTTACACAGAGGGCAGAGTAAAATCCCAGCGACTCACAACCATTGCATCATCGATATAACCATTTACTTTGACCATTTCAGTAAAACCAACCAGTGTACACCTATTTTTAAATATGTAACTAGGAGATGGATACTGGTACCCGGAAACCTGGAAGCTCTTCCTGGTTCCTCCAGATCTGAAGTCAACTCAGTTTAGTAGTGAAGCCCAGGCCTAGTGTCATGAACAATGACCCACATATCTTCTCTCTGTGTATCTCCTTAAGTCCTATGAATAATATCTCTGGATAATCCCAGAGCTCCTGGACTCTTCTGAGGCATCCCAAGGATGTGGTCTGAGCCCTACTTCCTAGAAAAAGAACCCAAGAAAAAGAACGTGTCTCCCCAAGGCAGCAAATCAACTGCTTTCGTAGAACAACTTAAAAATTGTGTTTTCAGAAAAGCCTTGGTACAAGCCAAGTGTGATATACTCAACCACATAGGTAACGGAGTGGCTTCAGGGCTCTAAGCTTCACTGATGATATATCACACTGATGATATTTATTCTACACTGTACTCATGTATCAAATAATAAGTGAAAAATATGTAAAATATGAAATAGCCATGCTTTAATCACATTGCAGTTGCTGATCTGCAGCACCCAAGGGTAACACCAACTTTTCTTTATTGCCTACCCAGTAATGGCACTCTAGAATAAGTAACCCATGGTACCCTCAATGGAACTTGCAAAGGATGCTTTAGGATGGGTATGGCTAAGACTGTTCTTCCTGTATGCCTGCACGACTCTTCCTCTTTTGCCACCCATAGACATGGAGATAAAAGATGTCATGATCTCAAATCAGGCCATGCCGTTTTCTCCCAGAAATAACCGTTGTTTACTGAAAAAAACTACTTTTCTAGTTCCATCCATGGCCCTTCTATACCTTTTATAGCAAACAAAGACACCCCGGGGGCTAGAAAGACAACTTGGAGTTCAAAAGCAATGGTTCTTTTCCAGATGATTTGGGTTCAATTCGATCCACATGGTAGCCAACAACCCCCTGTAATTAAGTTCCATAGGATCTGTTGCCTCCTTCTGACTTCTTCAGAGGCACTGCACCATGTGCAGGAAAACACACACACACACACACACACACACACACACACACACACACACACACACACAAAAGTAAATAAATACTTTTTGTAAAATGTCATTGTCCCTAACAAGCTGTAGAAGAGAGAAAGATTCCGTTGAACAGAATACAATCATCTCTAACAGTATTTGATGGGCATTAAGCATTGTAAATTTGCTAAATAAAAACATTTATTTCACATTAAATGTTTGTGGCAAGAATACCTTGACACGTTATTTTTGTTTAAATAAGTGTCTTACCAGGAGAGACATGTTCATCCAATTAACTGACAGCTGTCAACCTCTCCCTATTTCATTTCCACTCAGACTATGGGAACTTCCCAGGAACTGGGCAACTCAAAAGGCAAGACAGGGATGGAGGACAGATCAAAAGCCCCTGGTTTTGCCTCCATAACCCTCAAGTCATGTGGGACTCCAAAAGGCATTACTATAACTCCTGAAGTTCTATCGGAAGTGGGAAAACTCTGATTTAGCCTTACTGCTTTAACAGAAACGGGGCCGGCAATCAACCAGCACTTCTCCCCAGAGCTGAAAAGCAAACCCAGCTGCTCTAAGTTACTTGCTCTAGGCTACTTAAGGAGATGTTGCCCCTGTCATAGAACCTACCACAGCTGTCATGGCTGCCACTGAAGCCAAGGGTTCCGCTTGGGAAACTTCTTCAGGGCCACTGAAGACACCGCCTAATGACTCTGAGAGGCTACATTTTGCATAACAACTTCTGATGGCCCCACTACAGCCATTCCAGATGCTCCTGCCTACCTGGCACATGCTATGAATGAGATCATAGAGAAGGGAACCTTTTATCACAACGCAAGAATTGCATGCACTGCTGTGACCAAGCAAAATGTTTTAGGATCGACAGGAAGCTCGGACACATGTGTCTGGCATTATAAGAAGCACTGTTCTCATTTTCCTGCCCTCTGCGGCTGCGCCTTAGGTACCAAGCCTTCTTCTGAAGGTTTTTATTGCTCAATTGAAGTTTTTTTTTTTTTAAATCAAATTTAGAGCAGGCTGACCTGGTGACACTAAGAACAGGCAATCCCCAGGACCATTAGCCCTGTCATACCCAACGACAACAAAATGACTAAAGAATTAAAGGAAATAAAGACCCAGGAGCAGAGACTTCAATAAAACTGAGAATGCAAGGACGCGTTCAAGTACTAAAAGGCAGGAGGCTGAAATGTTGACAACAGATTGTGGAGGCTGCAAGGCTACAGAATATGAAGAGCTGTATGTCAGGAGAGCAGAGGAATCATAGAGATACCAGCCCCAGCCACCGAAGGAGCTCCAACATGCCACCACAGTCCAGCACCTGTCAAGGGCTACTGACAGAGATGTTGACACTAGCTGCCAGGGGACTGGTCCACCAACACTCAAGGCCCAGGGGTGTAATCCTGAGATTTCAGGGCCACTGGCATTGACGCTAGAGGATCTGCCTTCTGCTATTCGTGATTCCCATCTAAACAGAGAAAAGAAACCTGTGCCGCTTTGAAACAAAAGTACAGATGCCCAGAAACAAGACCCCAAGAAGGTGGTTCTAACACTAGCCCACTGTGTGAACTGAGGGCGTGACATTTCCCGCTGCACACTTCTTATAAACACTGAGGGCGTGCCATTTACCGCTGCACACTTATAAACACGTGTCCCCATCTGCTTTCCTTCTTTCTGTCTTGCTTTGTACCATTATCTTACTTAAGCTTATGCCACTCACCGACTCCTAGTCCCCTCCCTGTCCTTAAGCATGCTCATCGTTAATTGCAGCTGACACATGCATTTAACTTGTTTATTTTACCCCTTTATATTGATACAGCAGCATCACCCTGGGGAAGATTTCTCTGCTTTATTAACTACTGCATCCTCAGTACCCAAGATAGTGGTGCATGAAAAAGATGTGCTGAGTACATATTTGTTGAATGAACTAATGGGCATCCATTATTCAGAGACTTAAAACGTATTTTCATTTCAGTGACTTCACAATGAACGATAAAATCTCTATAAAATCACAGTCCTCTGGAAAATAGTTCCCTGAAGAGTAAATAGTGGTTTGGTTTGAAAAAAAAAATCCCTCCACTTAATTGCGTTCATATTTCAAGAAGCAGATTAAGAGTTAATGTTGTTTCAACATCTCTTGGACCTACACCGGGAAACATGATTTTCCTGTTTCTATATCACTTTTAACTGCTTCTAAAATAGACCCGCAAATAGTTCATAAAAATGATAGGTCGGCATGTATATTTCCCCACTGATTTTGAAATTGTTAAGTGTAAGAGCTGTCTTACACAGACACAATTTGGTGCAATTCTATTGCTCTGCAAGGCACACATACTAGGCTTTGGAGTTTTGTGAGGCCATTGGCCGTTTAATGTCTCCGACTTTATCCAGTATAAACTGTTAAGTAAGGGACTCATAACTTTCACCCGGAAACTTGACAAGAATACAGTATTCATATTGCTGTAATCACAAAGATAGCAGTCTTGTTTTTTTTTCTGAGATATAGTTTCATATAGCACAGGCTGGACTCAAACATGATATACAGCTAAGGCTGACCTTGTGTCCCTGATCACGCTGTGTCTACCTCACAAATCTTGACATTGCCGGCAGGTACCTCCACGTCCAGGTGTATAAACCACAGTTTAACCGCATATCACAAACTAAACATCTTCTCATCTTAACTGGGAACTACTTCGCCCTACCTCCATTGTTAGTGTCATCCATTTCAAACCCTGCCAAGTGTGCCTCGCACGTTGGTGTTTCCCTCCCTTTGACTGCTCTACTCTGAATGTCAACCCATCACCTTGGTGACTGCCAGCAGCCTTCTAACACTTCCCCTCAGAGGTGCTTTCCTGTGTACAATCTGTTTTATAATCTGAAAAGGCAATATTTTAAAAACACAAATGTTGCCAAATATGTAATCCTTCATAAAAATCATGCCCAGGAACTTCTAAAGCTCTTAGGATACAATCCCAAGAGTTTACTGGTGGCCACAAGTCTGTCTGTGCCCTGTCCCTACTCAACGGTACAGACCACTCCGCTTTTCACTTCCTTTCCTCCAGGCACAGTGCTCTGCCATGCCCCTAGCTCTAAATACTTCGCACATACGGTTCTCCTGTCCTCTATTTCCCGAATAAGATCTTACTCAGCTGTTATCTCTCAGTCAAACAGCGTTTAGGGACAACAACCCAGAATATAAAGTTAATGTTTCTGTTAACCTCTCTCTTATCACACATGATAGATAGCTCGTAATTCTACTTGGGGGGGGGGGTGGGTTGCTTGTCTTTACTCATAACATGCTGGGTATTGCAGCATTTGAGAAAATGTTTTAGTCTGTCAGTCCAACTACATGAGCAATTTGATTTTAAAAATGTGTTATGGAATTCTTGGACCAATTTGAATTATAGGAGTTTATCTGTACGGAAATAGAATATGGGTAGAAAATAGGTATATATGAACTCTTCTTTAATGGCAGTGTATGTGGGCAACTCTTCCCATTGACTGCATATCTATATGTAAAATAAGGAATATATATATATATTTATAATTACAAAAGTGATGTTTCTGTATTCAATGAGCAATTTCAAGGGAAATAATCTAGGCACACACAGAGAAATATCACAGGTTATCACATCTGTGGAAACAAAGCTGTTGATGTCACTGAACTCAGCAGAATGGTGCTCGATAAAAACTTCACACGAGATCAAGAGATGGGCAGAAGTTAAACAACGGGCTATGGTTAAAGAGGAGGGATTGCCTCTAGTGTCTTATAGCAAAGACGGATAAAACAATATACGACTTATTTTAAGGTGATGAGAAGAGTATACAATTACTAATACACAAGAACAATTCGTGCTGGGGCTAGGGATATGGCTAAGTAGTTAGCATCCCACATTGCTCTTGCAATGGACCCAGGTTCATTTTCTAGGCGTCACAAGAGGTGACTCATAATTGCCTCTGCCTCTGGCCCCAATAACTATCTCCACTTGCACTCACATGCACATAACCTCACACAGATATACACACATACACACAATTAAAATAATAAAAATAAATCTTTAAGATTACATTTTAAGAAACAAACGTTTATCAGCCTTATTTGATGATAATATAATATATAGAGATAGCATTACTACATATGCCTCAGTGAAAATTAGGATTTTTATCTCTACCCCTGAAAGACATATACCTTACTAAATATCTAGTCATACATTCAATTGCCTTGATGTCATCAACAGTAGGTGTGTGTGTGTGTGTGTGTGTGTGTGTGTGTGTGTGTGTGCAATATAGTGTAAACAGTTTTAAGAGGCAATGATGATGATATAACCACAAGTACCAAAGACATATGGAAACTGCTTTGAAACTAGGTAACAAATAGAAACAGAGTTTTGAGAAACTTGTTAGGAAACGCCTAGCTTACAACAGATGGGATTTTAATGGTCATTGTGGTGCAAGCTCAAAAAGAAATGTCAGGCTGTGGAGAAGGATTCTGTTTTCTTGGAGAACACCTAAATGACAGCAGAATGCAGGTAGAAGTGTGAATGGCCGTTTGGAAAGGTCTCAGACAGTGACTATGCTACTGAGAAACAGAGAAAAAGCGATCCCTGTTATAAAGAGGTGGACACCTGACTGGATTGTACTGTGCGCTGGTGTTTTACGGAAAGGAGGATTGCTACAATGAAACCGGATATTTAGCTGACAAGATGGTTAACAAAAACCTCAATAAACTGCTTGGCTCCTCTGGACTGTGTTATAAAATGCAAAGGGAGACAACTAGGAATAATTCTAAAGAAACATGAGGAGATCCGTTTTCCTTTGTACTTTGGAATTGCCTACAAACTGTTGACTCTTTTTGTATAGTTTTAACATTTTCTGAATAGCTTTCCCAGAGAAGCCTAACTCTAGCTCTGTGGTTGTTTGGATGTGATGTGACTTCCAGATGTCATGGGAAGTGGCACTATGTGCTTCGTGGGTGTGGGCATGGCCTTGCTGGAAGAAGTGTGCCACTGTGAGGGGGGAATCTGAGGTTTCCTATGCTCAGGGTCCCACCCAGTGTGTCAAATCCCAGTTGCCTGCAAACGTAGAACTCTCGGCTGCTACCCCAGCACCACACCTGCCAGCACTCCACCATGGTCCCTGGCATGATGATAGTGGACCGAACCCTGTGAAGCTGTAAGCGAGCCCAATTAAACGTTTCCTCCATATGAGTCGCCACGGTCATGGTGTCTCTTCACAGCAATAAAACCCAAACTGAAACAAGCTCTGAGGGGAACTCACCCCTCATCTTCCATCACTTTCTGTCTTTTAGATTACATACATTCTACTTGAAATATCTATTGGGATTTTAAAATTTTATCTTGACCCACAGCTGTTTGTCATCTAGAAATTTCAGATTTTAATAATCCCGCCTCAAACTTTTATGTTAAAATTACTGAACGTAAAGCATTTGTTACGATACTCACCACTTAGGAATTTCTCATTTAATATTCACTATTCTTTTTGTTAATCATGCCTATGAAACAGATTTAAAATGTCACTCACGGGAGAATTCTAAAATTTCAATATGGATAGTGATCTTGGTTAATTTCATAATTAGACTTAACTTTTTCATTATCTTTTATTTGCATGTGCCCAGAACTTTTCCTGAGTCAACAACTATTAAGAAATACCTACAGAATGGACAACAGGCAGCTTGATTTCAGTGACTGGGCTCTTAATTACATGACCAGTCTGGGAATGTGTTATGAACAGGGAATAAAAGGACAAAAGAAATCAAAGCAGTACTTGAAATTCAAGTGGACCTCACTTAATAACTAGGGAAAAAATGGTTTTCTAAAATTCACTGGTTTTGTCCAATGAAGATACTCACATTTATTACTTCATATAAAGTTATTTTGCTAATCTTTTAGAATTAAGTGAAAAGCAGAAGAACCTGTCTTCTCCAAGCAGATTGGGCTCTGGGATCCTGTGCTGCCTTCTGAGACAACTTGGAGTAATAAAATCAGCTGCTCATGATAAATGAGTAGCTACTGTAGTCAGATCTGCACATAGATGCAGGATAATTTTTATTTATGACATTGGACTAATCTAAAACTCAAGGTAGCATTTCAAATACTAAAAGTGTTAGTGTCACACTCATGTAATGGTAAGTTGGACTGAGCGATACCATTGAATGATCAGTTTGTTACTGAAGAAGTTTGAAAGGATCTTCCGAAATGCCTGGAGTCAAATGGCAAACGCAAGAACAGTCTGCCTGCGAGACACAGCCAAGGTTTGTAGCTGTGAGTGGTTGTACTTAGAAAAGAAATTGGAGATACCACTTTTGTATATTTGTCTTAAACTGTGGACAAGGACTCAGTGGCAGGTTCAATAAACGCCTTTGCCACCTAGAGCTCACTATTCTGTCTGAGTTTTGGTATATGGAAGACGTAATGTGATGAGACTCCTGAAAATTCAAAATGATAATGGTATTGACAACAATTAAGGTTGGTTCAAAAACTGGCTGACATCTAAAAGTATAAAAAAAGAGAGAGAAGGACCGGTAAGTAATTGTTTCATTCCGTTCAAATGAAGCAAGAATGAGCCACCTTCAAAACCAGCATAAGAAAGATTATAATGATCAGAGTCAAAATTAATGAAACACATTCTAAAGGAATAAATAATACAAAGGGATTTTTAAAAAACAAACACATAATAGGTTTGAGACATGGTACAGCCGTCAATGTGCATACTGTTATTGCAGAGAACTAGAGTTTAGTTCCCAGTACTCAGGGTACTCACCACAACCTATAACTTCAGATCTAGGGATCATAGACCCTCCCCTGACCTCTGTGAGCACCTGCACTTATGTGCACATACTCCCCTCCCCCACATACACACACACGTGCACACACACACAATGACTAGTCCTTAAACAAAACTAAATAAAAGAAAACCAATTCATGAAATCAAACGTGCAAAAAAAAAAAAAAAAAAAACAAGATACCACTAAAATACATAGGATAATTATGGATTATAGATGAAACAACATCAGATTAACTCTATCCATTTTCTGTTGAGTGATATCTAGGTTGTTTCCAGTTTCTGGTTGTTTCTGGTTATTATTAATAAAACTGCACTGATCATAGTTGTGCAAGTGTCCTTGTGGTAAGATGTTTATTCTTTGGGTCCATCCAAGAGTGCTATATCTGGGTCCTGAGGTATATGGATTTCTACCTTTCTGGGAAAGATCATATTGATGCATGGATCTCCCTGGAAGGGGAAACAGAACAGATATTACTGAGGAAAAGAGATGACTGGGGATGTGGGCCAGGGGATCCGTAGGAGAGGATTGGGGTGGAGGGAGGGAGAGTGGAGACAGCCAGCTGAAATTGGGTGTGATTTGGGGAATGGTGTGGAAATACAGTGCAATGGAAACTTCCTGAAATCTATGAAGGTTATTCTAATGAGGATTCCTAGCACACACACACACACACACACACACACACACACACACACACACACACACACACACACACACACACACACACATATATACACACACACACCCCAGAAGGAGAGCTAGAGAGAGAATCACCACTATGGTATGCATAATGCTTCCCCAAAACATTCACATGCCAATCTTTGCCCTTTGACATGTAAAAGAGGGTTTGCACTGCCCCCAGTGATAACAACAAGGGAATGTGAATCTTAGTCTCCCAACTTCAAGGAGATGAATTTAGTCGACAACCTAGACAAAAGGCTCCTTGATTTGTCTTTCTGAAGGCTTTCATCAGGGAATCCAGCTTAGCCATATTGTATCCAGGTATCCACTATTTAGGTGCTAGTTCATTGTTGCATCCATAGAAACATACGATCTCCTCTTGTGAGTGGCTGTATCGTGGCACTTAGCCTGCATTTCCCCTTACATGGCAGATTTCACAGTAGTTAGATGCACAAGCATTGCTTGCTTTTGTGGCTGCACGGACCTGCAGAATAGCTCTGTGTCCTTCCCTGTGACCATCCACACCTTGTGCTATGCCAGTTCTTTGGGAGAGACAGTCAATCAGAGCAGCAGTTTCTGTTTCTGTTCTCTGCCTTTCGGGAGATGAAGTCATCAGCCAGGCAAACCCACAATGTGCTGGATACTCTGATTTTAGCCAACTGACTCCCAGCAGATGTCCACAAAGTCCCTCACTTTGCCTGTGTGCCAGCTCCTTGATTTTTGTCAGGGACACATCATCCATGGCTCCATCTGTTAGTCTGTCACCTTCAAATGTGAAATTCATAAAGAAGACACTCCTATGTATCGAGTTCTTCAGTGGTAATAATGTGACTCTGTCGCCTCTCCTTTCACAGCCTCACAAACTTGTTAAAAATGTGTATATTTGTGACACGCAGTGCCATGTTTTGATATGTGTGTGCATTTTGGAACAGCTAAATCGAGTTAATTAGCACATACTTGGCCTCACGTGTTTCTCTTTTCAGTGGTAAGCATGCTTACATCTATCCTCTTAGCAAATCTCAAGCACAGAAAACATATTATGAACCATGATTACCATGATTGAGAAAATTGACATTCTTTGCATAGTCTTCCTCCTAATTAAACCTTGATGCCCTCGGACCTATGTCTCTCTAATGACTCTCTTTCTGATCTCTGCGAATCACCATCTGACCTTCCATTACTACAGGTTCAACATGCTTAGATTCAACACAACGTATCACCAGATAATAAATTTTTCCTGCCTGGCTTATTTTACTTAACATAAAATCCTCAATGCTTGATTATGTTGTCATCGATGGCAGTATATATTTTTTTCTTTTTTAAGTGATAATAATATTCTACTATGAATGTATACATATTTACAGATTTTTCTAGCCAGGCATTTACTGCTGAACATCTATGGCGATTCCACACCTTGGCTATTGTGAATAACACCGTTTTGAATGAAGAAAAATAAATATTCATCTTTAAGACACTTGATTCATTTTCCTGGCTACATATTCAGAAATGTGTTGTCTAGAACAGATACCAGTTTTATTTTGAAGCTTTTAGTCTCCATACTATTTTCCATAGTGACTGTGCTAATTTACATTACCACTCTTAGTGTACAGGGGTCCCTGTTTCTCCACATGCATCCCGTACTGTTATCTTTCACAAAATAAAATAAAATAAAAAGGTAATAGCCCTTTTAACAGGTGGTGCTGGCTCATTTGGTTTAAGTTTAAGTTTCATTTCCCTTTTCTCCCCTTATTTGCCTTTTCCTGATAAATACACTTTGGGTCCTCTGCTCACTTCAAAACAGGTTTTGATTTTTCACTACTGAGTTCCTTATGTATTTCGGTGGTTGACTCTATCTTAATCTATTTTCTGCTGCTATAATAGACTATAACCGAATGACTGAACTTAAGTAATTTTTTTTCTTAAATCCCAAACATTTATTGATTTACTTCGCACAGTTCATAAAACCTGGAAGTGCAATGTCAAATAAGGTAAGTGAAGTCCTCTTTAAAGCCATTTTTTAATGTATCATAACGTGCCAGATCACATGGCAAGGCTAAGGGACCACATATACTCAAATCTTCTGCTCCTCTGAAAGAAAGAGCCTCTAATCATACACTGAATCACCCACCCTCACCCTCATCGAAAACTAGTCAAGTCATAAAGGCCCTATCTTAAATATCATCAACATATGAATTTGGGAATTAAATCTCTGACACATTAAATTTGAGATACATAATTCAAAACACACAAAAGAATCCTTTTCAGATGTGTGGTTTAAAAATGCCCCCTGCCTCCTATAAATTATCTCATCACTCTTCATTGTTTTCTTTGCAGAAGCGTTCAGCTTGATATAACTCCATGTATCTATTTTTTGCTTTTTCTACTTTCTTTTGAGGCCAACTCGCCCCACAAAATAATCTCCACAACCAATGTCTTGGAAGATTTCCCCTACTGTCGTTATACTCCTTTCATTTGTTCAACTATTTAATGCTGAAGAATTTTGACAATTTTAAATTTATTTGTGTTTGTGTATGTGTGCATTGGGGTGGGGGGTGCTGTTGCATGTGTGATGGAGGCCACCTGTGAGAGTCAGATCTGCCCTTCATTCATGGGGACCCTGAGATTGAATTCAAGCCATTAGGTGTGACAGCAAGTACCTTTACCAACTAAGCCATCTCACTGTAATACTCTTACTAGGATGCTGAATTTATATTATTTATATATTATGTGATTTCATGTTCTAAACTCATTCTTCTGCAGGTGGAGATCCGGGTCGAATAACCAATAGTCATTTGCCACAAGCCAATGGACAGTGAATGTTTAGATATATTTCTGAGTTCTCTGTCCTGTTTCATTGGTAAATGTGGTATTGCTATGATTGCACCATACTGTTTTTATTATTTTATTTTTGTAGAGTAGTTTTTAAACCTAGTACAGTGACAAGATCATGATCTCTTTATCGAGTTAGGGCCTTTGGTGGCTCCATATGAATTTAGAATGCTTTCATGTTTTATTTAAAAAGTCACTGAGATAGTGACTATGATTCCATTGATTCTGAAGATCTCTGAGTCTGACAAGTCTTTTAATAATATTAATTACTCTAATCCATAAACACTGCTAATGTCACATTGGGATATTCCTGTAATAATTATTTTGTCAAGGTTTTATGGTTTTCAATGCATAGATATTTTACCTCTTTCATTACACTTATTTCTAGACATGTACAGGAAAAAACCTAGCATAAATGTAATTTGTTTATTTGATTTTCAGATTCTCTAAGTACTGTTAAAATATAAGAAGACTACTGATTTCCTATTCTACAACTTTTCTAAATTTATTCACACTAAAACTTTGCAAGCATTTAATGGGGTTTCTCTCTGAAATAAATATTTTAGTTTCTAACTTGGGTCTCCTTTCTTTCCTTGGTCTAACCAAAAAAAAAAAAAAAGAAAAAAAAAGTATTTTTTTTCTAAATGAACCATATTTATCTGATTCTACTAATAAGAGAAAATATAGGGAATTCATTTAGCTGAGATCTAACTTAAGAGGGATGATTTACATTGTGTAGTTGAAACTACTTTTTAGAAAGAGTGTTGTACATGGGTTTGTGATAAGGTCCCCTTCATCTAGGAAGGAACAGGAGGAAACAGAAACCTGAGTTATTCTTGCCATCCCAGATCTTTCAATTTCTTCACAGATTCCCAAAATGAGAATCTAGGCTCTATTTATTTAAATATGCTTGTTTTGCTTGAGTAAACTAGTAAAAATAGACTTTAAGATATTGACCCAAACCCACAGAAGATATTCAGCTACAGGGGGTAATTTAGTTACTGCCAGGAAAGCATTTTGCAGAAATAATTAAGAACTCAAATCTTAAAAGAAACAGATTAAGGCTGACCTAATTGCATAAAAATTTAAAGGCAGAGAATTTCTTTCTGTTCACTAGAGATGGGAAAGCTGGGGCGGGGAAAAGTTTGAGAGGAAGGACTTCAACAAGAAGAAATTTCTGCTGAAGGTGAAGTCTGCTTGTTAATGTCAAGGCCACAGTGTGTGAGTAGCCAAAAGTAGCTTTGGACTCTAGAACCAGGGAAGAAGCAGAGTGCCCACTCCTTTAAACACACAAAATTGAAACAAGAATAAATTTGGTATGAGGTTTTGCTGCTATTGTTGTTACTTTGTTTAGTTGGTTTTTGTTTATTTGGTTGATTTTACAGATAATCCAGATAAGAACTTAGTTTGGAAGCCAGCACTAGGGAGGCAAAGTGCTCTAGATCACTGTGAGTTCAAGGCCAGCATGGTCTACAAGAGCTAGTTCCAGGATAGCCTCCAAAAAAAAAAAAAAAAAAAAAAAAAAAGAACTTGGTACACAACCACACAACCTAATTCCAGTATATGAACCCTGATTCAAGCTTTACCACCAACTCATAAAAGGTACAATTGATGCCAATTCAAGCTCTGAGCTGCCTGGTCCATAAAATTCACCTTCCTAAAATCACCCAGCTGGTTTGTTTGTTTGTTTTTGCATTAGAGAAGCCTATATTACTTCTATATCCATTACAAACTTAACGGCGAAGCTACCTGCTTAAGGTTGTCTTTGGTGTCATATTTTGCCATACGACTGGCATGTGACTAACTTCTATTCTGTAGGATAATTTGTCACAAACACAAAAACAAGTTATAGGTTCACTTATAAGTATTCTCAGTGACACCTCACACTTGGGTCACAATACATGGAGAAATAAATGTGCTCACTAACCCAGAAGCTTCTTTTTAAATAGTTGTCGTAGTGCTGTAAGATTCTGTACAAGGAGGAAGAAGTCATCTACAACCTTACGCAGCTGTCAACACTGCAATGTAAAACAATAACCACCTCAACGGTAGAATAGTGGTTTGAATGTTTTTCTCATCTTGGAGATCTTTCCTGTGGAAGTAAAACTTACGGTCTTGTAAATTAAAAATAGATATTCTGTGCCGAGTGAGACTGGGAAAGAAGGAGATTGTCTGCTCGCTTGCATCTGTACCGCACAAGTGCGTCTCCACGTGCATCATGTTTGGGGCACACCTTCAGTAAGACGACGGAACTTCATGGAGCTGAGACAGTAACTCAAGAGAAGGTGCTTAGTATCCGGGCATGTGTCCTTCACCTCATATCACAGCACCCACGCAAAACTGGCTCCATTTGTAACCCTGGGGAGGGAGGGGGACAAAGACAGGAGGCCAACGGACAACCCGTCTAGCTAAAGCAAGAGTTCCAGATATAGTGGAGGACCCTTTCTCAAAAAATAGCATGCAAAGTGATGGAGGAATGCAACCCCTGCCGACCTCTGACCTTCACATGTACAAGCATGGGCCAGCATCTCCACACACGTCTAAACACATACATGCAGGCTCACACACAGAGACAAGCTATCAGTTGATTTTAGGACACAAACCAGTCCCTTGGAAGGGTTCTATGCCACCCACAATAGTTTTACAGTAAAGCAAATTTACTCCTCCTCTTCCGTTCACTTCCCCTCTCTAACCTTTTTATCTCAGCCTTTGTTACTTGCAAAGATTTTTTTCCCATCCTTGCTTCATTGAGCATTTTGTCTTCTCTGTCACCATGTATGGATTAAGGCTCATATGTATTAGAAAGTTACATTGCATTTCTCTGTTCTTCAGGCCTATAACTTCTATCTTAATCCTTGCAATGATACACACACACACACACACACACACACACACACACACACTTCCTGTAGGTGCACACACACACACACACACACACACACACACACACACACACACACACTTCCCATAGGTGCACACACACACACACACACTTCCCGTAGGTGCACACACACACACATACCACACACACACACACACACACACTTCCCGTAGGTGCACACACACACACACACACACACACACACACTTCCCGTAGGTGCACACACACACACACACACACACACACACACACTTCCCGTAGGTGCACACACACACACACACACACACACACATTCCCGTAGGTGCACACACACACACACACACACACACTTCCCCGTAGGTGCACACACACACACACACACTTCCCGTAGGTGCACACACACACACACACACTTCCCGTAGGTGCACACACACACACACACACTTCCCGTAGGTGCACACACACACACACACATACCACACACACACACACACACACACACTTCCCATAGGTGCACACACACACACACACACACACACACACACACACTTCCCGTAGGTGCACACACACACACACACACACACACACTTCCCGTAGGTGCACACACTATTTCTACTTTGCTGATGTTTGCTCAATTGTATGGGACAGTCATGTTTGGCAGGGAAAACAGGTACCAAAGCACCCAAACCACATAGGCCTGTTGTTTTCTCTGTGGCCTTGAGCAAATTCTAGTGAATTTAAAACATATATTTTCCTCTATAAATGATAGTTGTGATTTCTTTGATAGGAGAGATACAACACTGTATTTTAATTTTCAAACTCACTGGATTTTATAACATCATAACGCTACATTCTCCCATCCACCATTCTTGTATTTAAGTCAATAGAGTAAATTCTGATGTGATGCACTTCCAGAATCAGTGGGGAATTTCAATTTTTAGGAGTACATTTAAGTGAGAGGATCTCCTACGGCTGGACAGTGACCGTTGTGACTTAAGTCAGCATTCACCGGCGACAAAGCATGGATGCTGCATCTGGTGACGAAACTGTTTTATAGCAATAGCAAATAGTGATAATGAGTGAAAGTCAGATTGCCAGGAATGGATTTGGGGTGCTACAGGGATTAGCACTTCTACAAACAGGCTGGAAGGAGCTGTCTAGGCCCCCCTTCTTTGCCTGTTTTCATTATAGTGCAGCTCTATGGGACACTGGAGGCAGAAAAGGCAGACATTCATCAGATACCAAACCCACTGACACATTTATCATGGACTTTCAACTTCCAGAAATGTGGGGAAAAGAAACCAACCTTTCTTTATACATAATGGACCTGCTCGTCAGTGCTTGGTAGTAGTAGTGCAGTGGAACATGATAAAGGATAGATAATGCAAGGGAAATTACCTAAACTGGGCAAATGATTTCTTTTTCCCCAATAGAAGGATTATGTGTGAAGCCTTACATTTTGATTTGCATTATTTTATAATTTGAAGTGTTCAACAGCAAGCATGTATCATTTTGCCATAACGTAGAAACAGTAGGCGCTGTCCTGCTGACACTTTCGCATGGTCTCCCTGCAGTTGTCAAGGGACACCAGGAAATTAACAGCCATTACCACCAGCTGCCTAGCTGCTATCACTAGTCACTGGACTACACTCCACCCAGCAGGAGACAGAAGACCTTGAAGGAACAAGGTTGATGCTTAATCGAAGTTGAAATGTGAACGTCAAGGGATCTCGTCTACGGAAACGGCCTACTGGGCAGAGAGTCTTCAATCCTGCAGTCACGGCTGGTGATTTCATCCTGGTCAGACCTCCGGAAGAGCCCGCTCACAGTCATAATCCGCCTTGGGGAGCAGGAACACATTTCTCTCCTTTGAATCATTTCTGGAAGCCTGACAAAGTAAAATAGCTTATTGGAGTAAGAATGGTTGCAGCCGGGTCGTGTGTATGCTATCCTTTCATGCATGGGCCCCAGTGCACAAAAGGCAGTGCTGGGCATGTGAAAACAGGCTCTTCACTGTGACAGACAGAGTTGCGTGTATCCCCTACTTAGACTACATACATGTCCAGCCTCTCCATGTTGACTGGCATGCGTGTTGACCACGTGAGAGCATAGTAACCTTAATTTTTAAGTTTTAATGCAATGCTATTAATAGCACTATACTTTCCTGTTCAAATTCTGATCTAATTTAAACATACAAGAAGCTGAAGGCAGTCGGAAACCTAAAATGAAGAAAAGCACCCTTTCTGTGGCATCCTTATTGACCTCCAATAGGATGTCACTAATATTAGAGTCTGCCATAGTTAGGACCCGACCTATGGGTAGAAGTTCCACTTTCAAGCCCCTAGCTGGGAAAAAAGCAAGACAGACTTGAGCTGTCTTCGGGAAGAATTGTAAAACAGCACCAGATGTAAAGGTGTGGTTTCTGGACCAGCAGCCTCAGCATCACCTGAGAAATTGTGAAAAACAGAAATCACAGGCCTACGGCAGGAATACTGACTCTAATCTCTGAGAAGGGAACCTGCATTCTATATTTCTTCAAGTGTCTCTAGTTAGCTAATGGTAGTTAGTTCTAATATTCTGTACAAACAAATAAGGCTATCATCCACAGCAATTCATTTTTTGTTTCTAAATAATTAGAAGAAAAAGTTTATGGTTCCAACACACACACATGTTAAATGTTTACAGATATTGAAGTGCTAATTATCCTGATTTTCTCAAACACATTGAACACACACACACACACACACATATATATATATATACATGTATATATATATATATATATAATTTTCATGGTATACATATGTATAATTTTATGGTGAACCCTATAAATATATACAAATATATCACATATCAAATATTTTAAACATAGCATTTCTAGGGGACTTTGACCCATAATTCAGCTTTGAAATCACCTGGAAGACAGAAGATAAGCAGAAAGCAGAGCTACACATGTTCACTTTCCCTTTCTGAGTCTGCGGTGAGATCACCCAGCACTCAAGTCGTGGGAGTGTGGGAAAGGGTGAGAAACCGGCTAAGTGTCTGCACCATTTGGGCATCTTCCAGTTAGCTACTGGCTTTCTTCATTCACTGAATTTTAATATCACATCTATTCTTAAATATGGCACCCTGAGGCTGGAGAGATGGCTCAGCAGTTAAGAGCACTGCCTATTTCTATCTGAAGACCTGGGTTCAATTCCCAGCATCCATATGGCAATTCAAAGCTATAACTCCAGTTCCAGGGTCCCTGACACCCTCATATATGCATGCATATAATGCACACACACACACACACACACACACATACACACACATACACACACACACACACTCACACACACACACACATGGGCACACGCAAAACACCAATGCTGCACATACATTTAAAAAAACACGGCTTCTTTGTATGCATTCTCTGTTGGATATTATGAAAAAAACTGAGTTGCTGTGGTCTCCTATTTAATGATGCAAGATCAAGATCATCCCTTACTGACCAATCCTCATAATGATTCATTCATGTGTTCCTGAAAACCATTGATGGACGGTGTAGATTTTATTTCTTGGTGTTATTTAAAATAACAACTAATTAAGTTTATTTTTTAATAATTCTCACTGGCCCTTCCAAAATGAAAAGTGAGAGACTAATACTCAATGCTATAAGTTATACAGGGTTATATGCACACATACTTTTATTTTTTAAGAACAGTGAAGAAAAATCCTCACTTTGGGGCTCTATGGCTTCACGAAACATAATGCAGTAGATTTCTCTGAAAGTACCCCAGACAAACATTCAGATCAAGTTGAAAGAACATGTTAGCAATGTTCGTTAATGGAATAGTCAACAGGAATGGCACAAAATATTCCAAATGGTATAATTATCCATGTCACGAGTGATACTGTAAAACACGGAGTTGTTTACACAGCTGTATAAAACAGTATAAAACAGTACTGTCCAAACTGAAAGCACAAAAAAATTACAGACTTATCACATGGTTTTCTTATGTCAAAACACATTGCTGTGCAGAGCTGGTCATTTCCTAGTCCACTAGGAGTTGACGCCAAAGGCATGCTGTGCCCAAAGCCAAACAGTGTGGTTTCACTTCAACCTCTCATATGTTAAATTATGCCCGTTTATATTGTCCAACATAAACTATGGGTCTACACGTAAGACCAAGTATAAAATTACATAGCCATCAAAGATTCCTAAAGTCTGAAATAAATTTCTTTTCCTTGTATAAGGAAAGAATTAAGATGCAAAGATTAAATCTTGTTGCAATTTGAAGACCTAAAAATCCAACAAACTCCAAATGAACACTCTTGTGTTTTCGATTGTTTGTTTTGTTTTGTTTTGTTTTAAGTAGAAAGTTATGGACAGTAAGATTCTACCTGATTTATGCTAGGACCTTGAACGGGTTCTTATTGATTTCATTTTAAAGAGTGGAGAGTTCTGCATAGGCTCAAAATGAGAATCTGAATTACATGGCACAGTCACACTAAGACCTCAGCGTGAATTGATCTCATACGACCTACTTTCAGATTTCTGGATAAATAAAAGGAGGAAATTACACAGCGCAGTTGATAGATATCTGTAAGGCCCTACCAAAAAGGAAACACTTCTAGATAAAATTTCTTTTTAGGAGCTTATATAAAAAAAGCTTATCATTCACTGAAACTCAAAAAAAAAATATGAATCATCACTTCTCTGTTTAAAATAAGAAAAATAATAGCCTGTGATTTTGAACCTTGAACATAATAAATCTAATAATGAGAGTAGATAAAATCTGGAGTTACTCATGATAGTGGCCCAAAACGGGTCTACAAATTTGATGTCTCTGATGGAGAACTGAAAAAAAAAAAAGTCCTGTTTTAAGTTTAAAACTGGCCTGTTCAACGCTGTGAGAGGGTATTATCATTTATGAAGTTCACACTTGAGAACTGCATAGTCACCACAAGAAAAATTGCAAAAACAATTTACAACCAAGACACCCATACCTCATGTTTTTAAGGAAGTCTTCAGTTAGAGGTTGAACTATACTCATGGATTCCTTGGGCTGCAAGTGGCCAGAGGCCATTGGGTCAGACATAAGTCACTCTACAACCTCCAGGGGTTGCAATTCCCCTTTCCCTCAAAACAAATAACCTCGATATTCAGGAAACTGAGACCCTCAAATATCAATTCTCTCCCAGATGGGCTCATCATAAACAGAGGAAATCAAAACCAGAAGAAATGACCAAGAATAACAAAAGCAAAGCACAGATTGGAACCTACTAAGATATCACTTTTGTTAGTTTGTCAAACACAGCTATATTTTAATTATCAACTGTCAGCCACAACAAACCACCCCTCAATTTTGTGGCTTAGACCCCTTTATTTTGCTAACAAGTTTTGTGAGTCAGGAATGTGGGGAAGTCTCAGCCCTCAGCTGCTAGTTTCACACTGGCAGGCTTCACTTCCTAACAACTTCCTTTGGTGACATGGCTGGGGTCTTGATAATCTTTGTTTTCTTTCTCGATCCACAAGGTGTTTCAACTTCTCAGGTCCTGGCACCGCATGTGGCCTTTTGAATGAACCAAGTTGCAATGTAATTACACTCCTACAATGCCAATGGGTTTTCAAGTAGGTTGCCAGATCCGGCAAGCAAAAAATAAAGAACCTGCGTTTTTCTGAATATCAGATAATTAAGGAGGTTTTCTTCTTAGTATCAGTATCCCAATTACTAATTATTGGTAACACTGCTTCTAAAATGCAAAAGTTACACATCTAAGCCCATATACGATCTTATTTGAAATTGAAATGGTGTCACAGCCAACAGCACCCATCTAAATTTAAGATACGGAAGACTGCAAGTGGCAAATCCACACGCACACATCTATGTTTACGGATGCACTATTCAAAGGGTCCAGGAAGTGGAACCATCCTAGATGCATATCAAAATATTACTGAATAAAGGGGGAGAGATACATATAAAGGATGGAATTTTTGGGCATCTACAAAGTAAAATAAAAGTAGCACATTCCAGGAAAAATGGTTGGCACGGGAAAGCATTGTGTTAAATGAAATGGGTCAGCTCATGGAGTGGGCCGTAAGTCAAATCAGATATTACTGGGTTTTTCCCACAAGTTTTTGCCACTCTTGGCACTACTGTGCCTTGGAGGCAGTCACCATTTTCAGTCAAAGGCTTTGTGGCTGAGCTGGTGTTTACATTTCTCTTTCAGTGGCTTGCAGAGTGCCTTTCCACACCAGAGACATTAGAATATGGCAGCTGAGTGTGTGCCCCATTGACTCCAGGTCCAATGGCTTAGGCAAATGTTGTCTTCAGCAATGTGGCATTACCCTTAGTTTGTGGAGAGCAACCTATAGAGACTTGGCAACGAATTAATATGGGAACTCTTTGGTCAACAACTCAATTAGATGTAACTCGTTCTAGGTACTGGATGTTTCATTTGGTGAGAAGGAAAAGCCAGTTGGGGTGATTGCATTTAGGTCACCTTCATACACAAACATATTTTAGAAAGTTTCTACTGTATTAGGTTTCCATACTACACCTCAGAAGGCCCTTAATTTCTGCTGTCTTTCCCCATGTTCCCTCCCTTGTCCCCCTTTCCCTTCTTTTTCCTGCTTCATCCCCCCATTCCAGTACCCTTATGAACTGGGGGTTCACATGGGACCCTTTTGGCCAACAACACAATCAGACGTAAACCCATCCATCCGTAACTATCCTATTTCCCTTTCCTAAAACAAGGTCTATTTGTCCCTCTCCTAGTCCCTCATTCTCTACCGATTCTCAGCGATTTTTCTGACTATAGGTTGGTTGTCATTGTTATAACAGCAAATATCTTCATATAAGTGAATACACCCCATATCTGTATTTCTGTGTCTAAGATATCCCAGAGGATGTATGCTCTAGCCACTGTTCTATTGCTGTAAAGAGACACCCTGACGAACATAACTGCTATGAAAGAAAGCATTTAAATGGGGGCTTGCTTGTGGTTTCAGAGGTTTACTCCGTTATCATCATGCTAGGGAGCATGGCAGCATGCAGTCAGACTCTGGAGCAGCGGCTGACCTGGAGGAAGCGAGATACTGTAGGTTTGGTGTGGGCTTTTGAAGCCTCAAAGCCCATCCATAGTAATACAGTTCCTCCAAAAAGGCCACACCTCTTAGTCCTTTCCAATCTTTGAAAACAGTACCACTCGCTCCCTGTAACTAAGCATCCAAACAGATAAGCCTATGTGGGTGCATTCTTTTTCGAACCACCAGAGTATATATTTATATGTGTGTCTCACAGAACTACAAAGGTGATTGTGAGCAGTGGGAGGTGATCTTAAAGGAAGTGGAAAACAGACATTTTAAAGAGTTCTCCTCAAGAAGTGTTTTCCGGGTTCACTTAGATCTCATGAGTACCTACAGTGTGATAAGAGAAGGCAAAGACACATCTTGAGCTGGCAACCTAATTTGCCATTGTCTGTGTGTTGCTGAAGATTTTTGTTTTTGACATAAAACTCCCAATGTTATAAGGTCATTATAGACTGCACCGAGATTTCAGATAACCCCTTGGGCAAGGCCAAGTGCAGCACAGTCAGACAGCCTGCATGAAGCCCTGATGTTGCTTGAGGCTGTGAAACTGACCCCGAGACCTGGGGTTGGTAGGAGCTGTAGGAACTGAGTGACATCAGCCAGCTAGAAAAGTTATACCCTGAAAGTGACAGAGCGGGGACATCAGGAACGCCCGAGCTTGTTAACCAGCAGGAGCTCAGAAGCTGACAAGGTTTGGTGTTTCCCCTGCCATGTGTCCCCTTTGTCTTGGTCCAGCTTTACCTTCCTTCACCCTCTCTCTGGGAGTGGTAATGTTTATTATGAGCCTTTGTATGTTGACAATGTGTAATTTGTTTTAGCTTTCATGGAAGATCGCATTATCGGATTGTCTGTGTCTCAGCAAAGACTTCGAACTTTTTAAACAGGGTCAGAATTGCAAAACATCAGAAGTTTTACTGAGTGTATCTGGCACTGCAAGATGGCCTTAACTCTACAGGATCTAGGGATGGAACGCTGTAGCTTAACTATGGAATGTTCCTCACAGGCTCATGTGTTTGAAAATGTTGCCCCCAGTTAACAATGGTACTAAGTCACACAGGTTCTAGGGATATCTGATGCCACCGGCCTCCATCGTCATCAATACTCAGATACACACATACATACATGCATACATACATACATACACGCATACATACATGCATACATACATACATACACGCATACATGCATACATACATACATGCATACATACATACATACATCTTCACACAGACACACACACACACAGAGGGTGAAGAGACATACACAGTGTACACATAACTAAAACAAAAAAAAAACTTTTTTTAAAAAAAGTGAAGACTTGTAGAACAGTGTCATTGGTGATCTTCAGTGACAAACAGCTCTGTAAAAGTTTTCAATCCCTGAGATGAGTAGTGTGATGTCCACAGACAGTTTCTGATATATCCCTCATCATATGCACCTAGGAAACATGAGCATACTTCCCTTAGTTATTATTGTCATGGTGTAATACCAATGTTTATCTTATAATTCTTATTATGTTTAGATTTCATACCACTGGCATATGTGAAATGAAATTCTGGTATCCTAATAAGATTAGAACCTATGAGGAGATCTCTCTATTATATTCTCTTTAACTCCAATACCTGAGACTTATGCTACAGGGGAGGTGCCAACTTTTGTACATTCAGTCCATCTTTGAATAAATTTATGCTCACCTATATCCTGTAAGACAGTGATCACATTAGAGATTTCAAATTCAATATCTCCACATTCAATATCTCAGTGTGTGATTTCCTCCATACTGTGAGTATACAATAAGTTCTAAATCATCCTGAATAAAGAAATCCTACCTGTTCATATTCAAAAGAGAACAATATAATAAAACTTGGAGTTTGATTTCTTTGAAATTTAATAACCGGGCATATGAGCATCCAATATGAGACAATAATTTCTTTGCGTTTTTACGCTGTTGCTTTAACTTGCAAGATGGTTTAATGTCTATAAATGTCAATTACTCTAAAATGATTGATTATATATAAGGAATATATTTTGAAATGTAGGGTCTCTCATTATTTATATCTTAGTGTGGATATTTGGTATTTCTAAAAAATCCTGACGGGCCATGTTAAAACAACATGGCTGGAAACCATTTAGAAAAGAGACAGACATGCAAGGAAGTCACACATGCGAGTGTGACCAAACGTTCATCTAAAATCGGACCTTAGGCTCAATTTCTCAGTCTCGTAGCAGCAAAACTATACTGACTATTTGCAGTCCCAAAACTATCAAAAGGAACTGTGATTTGCACAAGGGACACAGCCTCATGAGGCAGGCTAGGATTTAGTAATCCATGAGGTTATTAGTTAAATCCAGTAGGCTGTGAGGGCAACTACTAATCTGCAAAGGGAGCAGAGTTCCCTCTACTCTCCCGGTGTTTACGTGACAGGGCCTCCCTTTTTACTCTAGCCTGACCAGTGGTCCATGAATTTCTATGAAGTAACTCGATACATTTAGCCAGCCATTCCCTGTCTTTCTTGATGGGGATACTGTGTCTTGCTCTGATGCCCTGTTTCAAAACTAGTGTATAGGAGGGTTTCATAACTGGTGTATAGGAGGAAGGCTGCTTTTGCCAAAGGTAAAAATGTGTTTTCAGAATGTTGGATTAGAAAAGACTGTGGAAGCAAAAACTCAAGTGATCAAAGACCCGAAGACTCCTTGAGATCAGCAGCTGCGCCCATCTGCTCACTTCCGAGCAGTGACTGGAGGTCCAGTTGGCTTTCGTATTGCTATTGTGCATTTGAACCTGAGGCTTTTTGGGGATGTGGGGCGCGTCGAGACAGGGTTTCTATGTGTTGCTTTGGAGCCTGTCCTGGAACTCACTCTGTAGACCAGGCTGGTCTCGAACTCACAGAGATCTGCCTGCCTCTGCCTCCTGAGTGCTGGGATTAAAGGCATGAGCCGCCAATGCCTGGCGAACACGCGGCTTTCTCTTGATGCTAAGGTGAAGGGAAAAGTGAGAGCACTACAGCATTTAAATGTTTGCACACGAAAATGGCGAAGCCAACCACAAAAGTTAGATGGTTCATTGTAGTGAGACATCCACCCCTCCCATTGGGGCGTGGGGACAGGTGCTGGCGAGACCTGAGGGGGTATAGGTCTGGGGTCCCGGGCCAGCTCGCTCTCTGCCTTCCTGGTCGGAGACAGAGAGCATCGGGGGCATCCGTGGGATGGGAATCAACGGTGGTCATCTGTTTCTGGAGAAAGCGATTTCTTCCCGAATAAACATCCATCAGCCTATCGTTTCCCAGATTCTTATTTACCACCATGTATTTGTGATATTTTAGAAATCTGTTTAGCCTGTAAGACTAAATGCAAGTCACATTCTACCGATAACAAGTTTTCCCCTAATGTGACAGTACTTTTTTTTTCTTGCTTTCATCATTTGTTTTGTTTTCTAATTGCTTCACGATTTGGGCATCGTTTCTATTTCCAACCTAATTGATACATACCATCATGGAGTATTAAAAGATTAATGGAGAACTAAATGACTAATAGATACAGGCTCTTGGTACAAGGACAGATTACTACAAGCCAGATAAGACTTATCCTAGTATTAATACGTAGCCAGTTAGAGTTAACCTAGAATTAGGAAGGTTAAAAAAAAGTTTCAAAACAGATCTTATTCATATTTCTTAGCCTTTTTTGTTCCCGTAAGTGTAATTCACAAATTATCTTTGTAAACCTATTGGGAATGTCAATAAATTAACCCAGACATCGTCAGAATCTTGAAATGTGGGCCTTCAAATGTGAATTACTTGTGTCTGGCACAAACCACTACTTTTCATAATGGCTTGACAGAATTGTGTTCAATATGAATCGGGGCCATGCAAATTCATACTCGTTACATTGGAAATTTCAAATTACAGAGACCTTAAATAGAATTCTACGTGTCCTATTTGCTAGCAGCATGCAGAAGTGCTCTATGCAGCCCATATGTATTGCTCATTTGACATAGCAGTGTAGCAAGATAAATGACAACTTGAACTTTAAGAAAGGAAAGGTTTAATTCGTTTTGTAGTGTCATAGGGCACAGTCCAGTCCATGGCGGACAACAAGAATGGTTTCAGAAGCACACGGGAGCTGGCCAGCCAGAAAGCAGACGGAGATAAAAGTTTTCTGTGCAGTTTGCATTTTCTTTATTATTCAGTTCAAGGTCTCGGGTTCATGAAGTGGTACTCCCACATTTGATGGGAGAGGTCCTTCTGGATGCTGGTGAATATATGTTTCTCTTATTGGTTGATGAATAAAGCTGTTTCTGCCAATGTACAGGCAGGGTGTAGCCAGGCAGAAAGTATAAGCAGGGCTACCAGACTAGGAGAATTCTGGGAAGAGGAACACAGAGGAGTCACCAGGGAGACGCCATGTAGCTGCCAAAGAAGTAGCACACTTATGGGTAAGCCACAGCCTCGTAGCAATACAGTTTAATAGAAATGGGTTAATTAAGAGAGAGCCAATAGGAAGCCTGAGCCATTGGCCAAACAGTTTATAGTTAATATAAGCCTCTGTGTGTTTATTTGGGACTGCATGGCTGAGGGACCGGGCGGGACAGAAAATCCATCTTTACACATTCAAGGTGCATCTTCCACTCATTAGCCTAATCCTGTGCCCAGAGGTCGGCTTCCATGGTTATTTTAAATACCATCACATTGATAAACAAGACTGACCCCACAGGGCTGCAGTCCTTCCCTTTAATATACTGTCTTTCCCTCAGATGTAACAAATAAAAGCAAGTTTTTCCGTTATCCTGAATGTTTGTGGTACATCAAGTGCCAGAGCAGTGATCGCAACAGAACACTTTCCATGAAACTTTATAAATGAGGTTCTTCTCTGGACACTGTCACCTCCTTATTCCATGTGACTCCTTCAAGAAGGTAAGAATGGCAGGTGCTTACTCACAAGTATTCCAAACCGAATGTCCATGTATCCTTACAAATATTAACCCGGTGTTTATGGCAGAAAAACAGAAATGGCTTGTCTGCAGACAGATTGCTTTCTAGACTAGAAACCATAAATTACAAATTCTATCAGTGGCATTGAACTTCAGTGTGTGTGTCATACACAGCGAGTTTCTTCCTTAAATAAATGCTTGTTATATAATGCTACCCTTTATAATACGGGACAAGAAACAAGATAAATTTTATTGTATGAGGAGAGACATGTATGGTGTGCCCAAGTGTGTGTGCCTGCATGTGGGTGTGTTAGCACACACACATGTGTCTGTTTAGTGTGTGTCAACTTGTGGGAGAGGGTCACACACCTGTGTGCACACAAGGGAGCCAGGAGGTGCCCGGGGCCCTGCTTTGTCATGCTCTAACTTCCTGCCCAGAAATAAGGACTCTTACTGAACCCGGGCCTCAGTTACTTTCAGGCACGGCAGCCGTCAAGTCTCAGTGAGCCTTCTGTCCAGAATAAGACCCCACAGTGCTGGTGTTGCAGATGCAAGAGGCCATATCCAGCTTTCGATGCAGGTACTAAGTATCTGATCTCGGTCCTCATGAACGTGCAACCTGTGTTTTTACCCACAGAGCCATCTCCTCAGTTCCCACAGCAGAGTCTTTACAGAGGTGTTTGTCTATAAATGTAACTCTCATTAGGGTTAAATATATATACACAATACATGCTACAATTTCACAGAAATTGGTTAATACTAAATATTTTAGAATTTGTCTCATATTTCAGTACTTTTCCTGAATTAGTATGCATTCAAATGCGTATATAGGAAGGCTATTTTTAAATATTGTCTTCATTAGCACTACCCTACATATCAGCCAAATGACAAAAGTCAGAGACTCAAACATTTGAATAAAATAAAGCACAAAGATGAGTAGAAGCACTGGGGAGGGAAACAAAGAAGATACAATGAAACACTAGATGGTCCAGGAGATTTTCATTCCTCAAGTGATAGTATGTTGCAAACTGATAGGATACATGGACATGTGTGTAAACACATGCACGGGTAAAATAGGACTTGGCTTATATAATTACAGAGGCCAAGAGATCTGAAAATACTTATTGCCCCCAAGATGGCGAAGCAAGACGCACTACTGTAGTGCAATTAGTCTGAAGCCTGAATCCAGGTAAGAGGGTAAAGGCAGGAGAGCAACATTTTCTTAACATCTAAGAAAAAAGCCCAAATCTGAAGACAGGAGAAGCACTAATGTCCAAGAGCACTAACTAGCAAATGCCTGGCCCATCTCAGAAAGAAAAACGTCAACCCTTCCTGAGACATCGGTTTCTATTTGGTTCCTCAACAGCATGGGCAATGCCTGCCCATATTGGAGGCAACCTGTTCCAGTCAGCGTGTGAGTTTAAACGCTAATCTACCTGTAAACACACTTGCAGATGCACACCAAAATAATGTTTACCAGATGTTTATGCATCACTCCATCCATCCAAGTCCTCGTGTGAAATTGGCCAGATGAATTCAGATCTCTCCCCCAACTCTCTCTCACTCTCTCAAAATTACATAACTGTATACAATGATACAATATACTGTTATCAAATCCACCCACCCCTCTTTCCCTCCAACTCCCTCCAAATCACACACGACATCTCCCTTCCTGCTTCATGTCCCCCCGCTGCCATTTTAAAAAAAAATCTATCGAGTCCATTAACGCTGCCCATACACTCATAAGTATGAGGTCATGCACTGGGCAGTCAACCTACCAGTAGCCACCCCTCCAAGTAAAACGTGGCCGCTCCCTCCCGGCAGAACCTACCAACTTTAATATTTCCCTGGGGCCCCCAGCGACCCTAACCTCAGCATACTGGAGCTGCTGCTGGCTTGATCTTGTTCAGGCCTTGTGCAGGTAACCATAGCTGCTGTGAGTTCATGTGTGCAGCTGCCATGTCATGCGCAGAGGCCAGCACTTCGGGATATCCCCATTGCCTCTAGCTCTCTGTTTCTTCCGGCCCCTGGTTCCACTGGCAACTTGTTTACAATTTGAAGGGGTGAATCCAAGACCGTCATGGCAGAAGGCAGGCAGGCCTAGCAATGGGGCAGCATCTTACATCTGACTGACAAGAACAAGGCAGAGGGTGCTAAATGGGAATGGTGTGAGCCTCAGACACTGCCCCCCGGTGGCGGCCACACCTCCTAATCCTTTCCACACACTTTCACCAACTGAGATCCGAGTATTCAGGTATATGAGCCTATGACCATTCTGGTAACCACTACAGCATCTAGTTCAGGCAGACACCCAAGGGCAATAGCAATGGCATGAATTCTGTGGGAGCCTCTGTGGCTCATGGGAGCAGCAATGCCACCCACATGAGGCTGACTGTTCACATTTCTTTTTGCTATTGTTGATCGTTGCATGTTTAAGTAACCTGCTAACTAATGAGGTTTTTAAGAAAACTGGTACATTAATACCCCATCCTCTGGTATTCATTTTTATTACCAACAAGTCCAAGATGGTTTCTACGTCCTGCTCACTTAACCTAATTAGCATAATATTATCTATTACTGTTTTCTGGGAGAGACAGAGGATCAAGTTTTCTTCAAACTGAATTATGGCTCAGAGTTGATTTATTCTTTGAGGTAACTGTAAGGGTATACTGAAGGCAAATGGCTTGTGGTGGTCCTTATGGGGGAAAAGGCATTCGCCAGATCAATAGCTCTGCATGTACCAGGGGATGTGTTAATCCTGCCCAAGTAAAGGGACCACATCTAGTTCAGCAGCCGCAATTGACTACTTGATTGAGTTTTCAATAGTCGGCTGTCATTCTCCATGATCAGCCTGTCTCCTGCACTGTCCAAAACAGAAGTCAAAGGGAGACATGCTGGGAACGCCCTGCCCTGCATCTCTCAAGTCCTTGATGATGGGGGCACTAATTTCTGCAGTTCCACCAGGGATGCCATGCTGTTTCTGAACCACTATTTTCCCTGGCAGAGGCAGCCCTAAGACTTCCATTAAACCTTTCCAAGCGTAACAACCCCCACTTCACAGGTCAGGGAACCAATGTGAGAATTCTGCTAACTCCTAAATCTATCTATCCCAATTATACATTCGGGAACTAGGGAAATAACCACAGCATGAGTTTACAGACCCACTGGACCTACTGTGGGGTGGACTTCAACACAAACTCCATTACTCAGCTGACCGCCGTAAGCCCCTACTTTAACTGGAGAAACACAATGTTTCCCGGAGTTTCCAAAGCTCAGAATCAATTCAGAACCAGTATCCGAGAGACCCCAGAAAGTCTAACTGTGTCATTTCCCCCAGTGTACACTTACACTTGTAAAAGACCTTGGGTCTCTCTGGGAAGAGTCCAGAGTATTTCCATCTAACATCTTATCGAGGCTCGGTATCTCATCAAGATCTTCCCTAAGCGATAACTGGTCAACCCTTCATTCAAAGGGTTCTGCATCACTAACTGATTCAAGCCTGGAAATTATTCATGGCCAAGATTCCCTGTTGCCATAATCTAACACAGCCTTTCCTCCTTTCTTTCGTTTGAGAATTTTATCACATATATAGATCAAACAAAATGCAGTAGGCCTCTCACCTACTTCATGCCCCCTGGAAACTGCATGATTGATTAGCCAAACTCTCATACAAGTCATGCCACCATAAAAATAACTTTGCCTGCCCTGCCTATTATGGTTGAGGCTATTATGGACATTGATTTTCCTAGGCAGCCCATTATAATAACTATCACCTTGCCTTTGGTGACTCTGTGCTGCCACCTGGCCCCTGCTACTTTGGGGCCCAATTAAACACAATGCATTTAATTCATCCAAATGAGTAACTGGTATCTGGTCCTGCTCTTTTCCCCATTGAAACAGAGCCCTTCGAAGGGGATGGAGGCCCTCTCACCATTTTGCATCTTATAAGATTAATGAAGGGCACGTCTCATGGGCCTTTCCACTGTGGAGAATTCAGTTTCACACAGCATATCCACCCTAGCATTGTAATTTCCCTGAGCATTGACATCTCTTCCTCAACCTTAAGCCAAGGGATACCGATGAACCAGCCTGATTCCTTCTTAAGTTCAGAAGCTATCTTGTTACAAGATCAAAAGCAGTACATTCCTGTTTTCTATAAAATTTAAGTATGACCATGTTTTGACCCACTTTTCTGGAATTTGACATGTTCTGTACCCTATATCCAGACCTCCACCATGATAAGATAAAATGTACTGCCAAATAATTTTGAGATGTTCTGAGAAGTTCCTCAGAAACACCCTGGCCTTGCAATTTTGGGGCAATATAATCCCCACATTTTTCCTATGTTGATTGCCATTTTTCAAATCCTACTTTACAGAAATACCTTTGTCTGCCAGAAGGGAAAATAAAAATAAAAAAGCTTGGTTAATTTAACCAAAGAATTTGGGTAAGGGTCTTTATGCTCACTCACATAGTAGAATTAACAATATGAGGCATCTCAAACTCCTGCTCGGTAGGACTGTTTATATACAGCCACTAAATCCCTTGCCTCTCACAACCTGTGAATCAGAATAATCAAGTTCATTTGTCTCTGAAATTTTGTAAAATACTTCACACCATGAGCTTTTCAATGTTCTCCAAGCTTCTAGGAGAAAGACGGCAGTAACTGTCAGCAAATTGGAACGCCTAATCCAGATATTTTAATTATTCATCCTTATACTTACGTTGTGTTGGAACCACTTATGATACTAAAATCTGTAAAAACACAGGGGTCTCTAGAGGAACAGAAGTGTGTGTGTGCGTGTGCGTGTGCGTGTGCGTGTGCGTGTGCGTGTGCGTGTGCGTGTGTGCGTGTGCGTGTGCGTGTGTGTGTGTGTGTGTGTGTGTGTGTGGTAACAGACTTGCCAGCAAAAGCAGGACAAACAGCAAACAGCATGCTCTTTTATAGGCTGCCACCAGAAGTTGTGACCTCGATTGAAGGTGGATCTTCCCACCTCCAAAGACTCAAATTAAAGGTGGGTCTTCCCACCTCAAATGGTTTAATTAAGAAAGGTCCCCCACAGGTCTACCCAGGCACCTTGGTTTTTGTTAATTCCAGGTGTAATCAACCTGACAAGCAAGAACAGCCATTGGATTAGGAACACCTGTGTCCTGGCATGTTTCAGCAAGACAGACAGTCTCCTCTTGATCCCAATAGATGTGAGCCAGAAGGTGTTACATTTTTTTTTTTTACAAATAATCCTAAAAATGGTGCTTTATTTTATCCTAAACGCACATCCTCAGTAACAATATGGTTTCTATCGGTTTTATTTTTCATTTTGAAAGAATTTTTCCTATACTATGTATTCTGATTGTTTCCCATTTCTCAAGTCATCCCAGATCCGTCCCACCTCCCCGCCCATGCAAATCCACTTGTTTCTTGATCTCTTATTAAAATATAAAAGGTATCTAAAAAACAATAAAATGAAGTAAGATAAAATTTAAAAACTAGAGTGAGACAAAATAAACGAAAACAAAAGAAAAATAGCTTAAGAGAAAGTACAGGAAACACATACAGATACTGAAACACACACAGTCACATACACCCAGAAAACCCACTAAAAAAAAATGGAAACCATAATACATAAGCAAAAGTCTGTAAGGTTAAAGAAAAAACTTTCAAAGAATAGCATTTAGTTCATTTTTTTTTTTTTTTTTTTTGTTCAAAGTCTGCTGCTGGGCATGATGCAAGCCCTTAAGTGTGGTTTGCATTCCCAGTAAGACCATGTTGGGGAGAACTAATTTCCTTTTTGCAAATGATTAGCAGTTAAATATGCTTGTAGGTTTTCATACTCTTTCACAGCTCTCTTTTCATTTCCTTCCTCCACAACCCTTACCAAGCAGGGGATGAACATCTGTTTGAGATCACAATTGAAACTGGCCATTTCTGTGTGTGTGCGTGTGTGTGTGTGTGTGTGTGTGTGTGTGTGTGTGTGTGTGTGTTTTTAATCAGTGACAGTGGCTAGAATAGCAATTCTTCACAAATTCACCGTGAATTTGTGATCCATGTGATCCAAGCAAAGGATAAAGAATAGATACAAGTAAGAAGCCTCCACACTGTGTGCCAGTGCATCATCAGGCCCTGCATGAACACTGCATTTTATAGTAGAATATTTCATCTAGCTATTCTACTTCTATCAAATGTCCTTACAGATGAACACAAAGAAAACAGATAGGTTTCACTGGAGAAGCATGTTTCCATGTGAAATATTTTATGTATCATAGTATTTATCACATATAAACATGGACATTGACACATACGTGTGTTCACATTTAGTTCTATAAGCAATATTTGGAAAGTATAGGTTTAGCTAGATGCTTGCCTGTAGAAGAATGCAAATCACATTCATACTCATCCTCCTTCACAAAACTCAACCCAAATGAGTCAAAGATTTGACATAAACCCAATTACACTGAACACAGTAGAAGGGGAACACATTAAACACATTGGCACAGGAGAAGACTTTCTGAGCAGAAAATTCTTAATGAAGGTACTAAGATCAACGGCTAATAAATGGGATCTCAGGAAACTGAAAAGCTTCTGTATCGAAGAGGATGCCGTCATTCAGACAACGTGTACAGGAAGGGAAAGATTTTTATCAGCTGTTCCCTTGATAGAGGGCTAATATCCAAAACATATAAATAACTCAATAAACTTGATATCAAAAAATCCAAATAACCCAATTAAAAAGTGAGGTACAGCTCTAAATAGCGTATCCTCAATATAAAAAATGCCAGTAATTAAGAAACCCTTAAAAACTATTCAATATCCTTAGTTACAATGGAAGGTCCAATCAAAACTACCTTGAGATTCAATTTCACCTAGCCCATCAACTGAAGAATGGACAAAGCAGACTCTTATCCAAGAAAATGAGGTGCTCTCCAAAAACTAACAAGGCCCCTTTGCTGAAGACAACACCGACAGAACTCATTGAACATGGAGAGGTTTAGTTGGTGCCTACATAGAACCTTCACCCCCATATTCTCATTTCTATGGAAAGTTACGCTGCATGCTATCAACAGTGAAACATACATACCAACTCAACCACAAGATCGTTGGTTTACTATCTGTTCTGCTTGCAAAATATTCTAGGGCAATGGTGCCATAAATCTTGTGGAAGTAACCAACCAATGTCTGATTTTACTTAAGGCCCACTCAGTGAAATGGAACCCTTACAAATCTAGGGTAAAATCAAATATTACTGATCTAAGAAAATAAGTAACATTAAAATATTCCTAATGACACGCTGCTATACTCATAGATGGCCTTGTTCAGCCATCATCAGAGAGGTTTCTTCTGCAGCAGAAGAGAATGAAGACAGAGACCCACAGCAAAACATTAAACAGAGAGAGATCTTGCAACACACATCTGTAAGTAAGATGTTTCCATCAAAGCTCTCCCTTCAAAGCTTAGGAAAATGCACGGAAAAGGAGGCATGAGGAGTTGGGGAGGTAGAAGGGATGGAAACAACAGGATAACAAGGCCCTCTAAAACAACTGAGCAAAGATCATAGGAACTGATAGACACCGACACAGCATTTACAAGGCCTACACAGGTCTGCACCACATTCTGTGTACATATATTACAGTTCTCAGGTTAGTGCTTTTATGAGACTCCTGACTGTGTGACGAGTAGGTCTTTGATTTCTGTGCCTTCTCTTGGGACTCTTTTATTTTTCTGTTAGCTTGTTTTGTCCAATTTTGATATGATGATCTTGGTTTTCTTATTATATTTTATTTTTTTTGTATTTTGTTGTTATGTCTTAGAAGCCTATTCTTTTCTAATAAGTGACAGAATGGGAGAAGATCCAGAGAGGAAGGGAAGTGGGAAGGAACTGGGGGGAGTAGAGAGAAGGGGAACTTTTTTCAGGTTACATTGTATAAGAAAAGAATCCATTACATTAAAAAGAGGGAAAATATTTTTAAAAATTACATGTTTAGATATGTTGCTTAAATTAATCTCTCCTATATCATTCCATAAATAATACTAGTAAGAATTGATTAAACCTACTCAAAGGCCCTGTGTTCTATCTAAAATCTATTCATTTTTATTTGATTTTCATAAGGCTTTCACTATAGATTGCTGTATAGTCACAGCATATTAAGTAATTACTTATATCTTCATAGCTAATACATAGTCAGCCCTGGTACACATGTAATAGATAATTTCATGGTTGTGATGACAAGAACAACAAGCGGAAGAGACGGATGTAAATAACCTGCCTACCCAAGAAATGTACTTTAAATTCTAGAAGAAATACATGGCACAGCTGAGGAAGGGGAAAGATATGTGTGCTACTTTTAAATCTGTCATGGATGTCATCTTGCAAATGAATTGAAACTGCAAAATTGGTGCTTAAATCTTTAAAAGCTGTAATTTAAGAATTGACTTTTAAAGTCTGTTTTACTAATTTACTAGCAGCCTTCTTCACTGCTTTACTGACAGACATCTTAGAGCTGTTATAAGCAACTGTCTTCCTTCTCAACACAAACACAGTGCTGAATATTAACTCAATGAAAAGTATTATCTTTCTAAATACCACAGATTCCATTTTTAACATGGAAGAAGATTCCTTCTGAATGATGCTAAACTGAGAACAACTTTCTTGGCATTTGATTTTTTTTATTTTTACTTAGAGAACATATGCTTAAGATGTCTGAATTGTTTTTTATCCCATGTCTAAGTAAACTATGTTCATCATTTGAAACAGTCCTCTATAGTGACTTTCTTTACTTCAAACACACACACACACAAACACACATCTCATCCACACCATTTTTGTAATCATGAAGCAAAAGTTTTACTTTTTTCATTCTTTCTTCTCTTCTCCTTTCTCTTTCATCATTTTTAAATTTATTTTACATACTAACCCTGGTTTCCCCTCCCTCTTTTCCTCCCAGCCCATTTCCGCCACCTCTCCTCTACTCCCTCCCATCCACTCCTCCATCTCCACTTAGAATCTCCACTTAGAAGGGGTAAGGCCTCCAATGGGAGTCAGCAAAGCACGGCACATCAAGCTGAGGCAGGACCAAGCTCCTCCCCACTGCATCAAGGCTGAGCAAGACATCCCACCATAGGGAATGGGTTCCAAAGAGCCAGCTTGTGCATCAGGAACAGGTCCTTGTCCCAGTGCTAGGGACCCCACAAAAGCTACACGATTGTCACCCAGATGCAGAGGGCCCAGGTTGTCCATCCAGAGTCCACGAGCTCCCGCAAACTCAAGTTAGCTGTCTCTGCAGGATTACCATCACAATCTTGACAGCCCCACCCTGCCTGCTTATACAGTCCCATCTCCCTTTCTTCGACTTGATTCACAGAGCTCAGCCCAGTGCATCTGCTTCTATCAGATACCGGATGAAGGCTCTATCATAACAACTAGGGCAGTCACCAATCTTACACGCAAACTATTATAAAATAATTTACAATGACAAAGTACTTAACATAAAATTGTAAGTAAAATCTAATATTATAATACAATATGTCAAACACAAAATTTTAAAAAATTGTAAACACATAGACCTCAAGTGCTTACAATATCCGGGAGGTAACTATTTATTCAACTAAGTGTTGAATACACTTTGTGAATCTCAGCGACCTGATGTTTTTTTTTTTAATATTTATTGATTCTTTGTGTATTCTACATTATGCACCCCAATCCCACTCACATCCTTACTCCTTCATATCTGTCTTCTGCCCTTGCAACTCTCACACAAATTAAAGAAGGAAAAATCTCATCGTGGAAGCTATGAAGTGTTATAGTCATATAGTATATCCTTCAGTGGATACATCTGTACTTGCAAATGCAAGTGAGTCACTAATCTTGTTGGAGGCCTCCGGCTTCTACTGCACTATCAATACTGGGCCCTCACTGGGACTCCTCTTGGATGTCCTGTTGCTGCCCTGTGTCATAGAGATCCTGCAGCTTGGCTCTGCAGGGCCGATCCCACTTTGCATGCCCCAGCAGTACAGAGATGGCATAGGTGTTGTGGTGGGCCTGGATCTGGACCTGGGTGGTACCTGGGCTGGTCAGCCCACCGGCTCCCACACATCCTTACCATCAGGATGAGTTATACAGCAAAACCACAGGCATCATGGGCTGGAACCAGTTCTGCTCTCATGCCACGATAGGTCATAACTGCTGTGTTGTTTTGCTATTTTATTTTTGGAAGTTTTTTTCTCTGATTTGGTTTTTGTTACTGCAATTAACTAAAATTCCAAGCAGCTGGGAACACCTGGATCATTTGAAGTGGGTAGATTTACCTTAAACCCTGACCATTTAAGGTCAGAAGACTCGCCCTAAATACCGGCCATTCCTTCTTGTAAATAAAGGGCATAGAGGGAAAAAAAAAAACCTTTTTTTTTTTTTTTTTTTTTTTTGTGCCTACCTGCTCTCATTGTCGCTGGAAAGTTCACATATCCTGCTACGGAGGCATTCCTTCCTGGGTATAACAACCCAGCTCTTCAGGAAACAGGAAACAGTCATTACTGGATTAGTTGGACCACAGTCTGTAAAGCACTCTAATAAATATCCCCTTTTATATGTTTAGACTCACTCTAGAGAAAAATCCTGACTAGTACAATAGGAAATTGAAATTATTTTCAGAAATAAAGACAACTCAAGTTAATCTTCAATTTCTATCTGTTTCTTTATCATTCTTTCTCCATAGTGCAGCTATACAGAGTCTCTGATGTGTGTATGTATGTAGGGCCAGGGTATACATTTGCTACCTAGTTCTGTAAAGTTATTAAAATGCCACTAAGCATCTCTACTTCCCAATGTGTAATAAATCCTCAATAGGCATTTGTTAAATGGATGGGTATAAGAGTGACCGAATAAATAGATGCATTAGTACCACTAGTAATAATTATAATTTGTAAGTATTTAGATTGACACACATCTAAAACGAAAGCCTCTTTCACCATGAAACAAACACACGCTTCACTAAGATGCCTTCACTATGATAAAAAGGTAAATGACACTCACTGCCACACATATAAAATATGTATATTAGTAAACTACTGCTACAAATAATCTTACAGATACAAATATGACAAAATTTAATATGGCATACATTTATCTCATAGTAGAAAATGATTGAGGATATACTTCAAAGTGTAACTCAGGGTTACTGATATTAGCGCCTTTTATGTCACTGTCATTTAATTTAGTAATGAAATATAAGAACAACAGTGTCTGTGTAAATGCCAGGTTATAAGTAGGAATTAACCAAACTAATAAAGCCATCATTCTTCTATAATACACTTCTCTGACATATATAAGGTTTCCTATATGGTGCCTGCTTGTGACTTCTGTGTATTTTGAACCGGATGAAATGTAAGTATTATGTAACCTTTATCAAGTCTCAGGTATACAAAGCATTGACGCTAATGCTTTGAAATGTTTTCACATTTTTTTTCTCTCATTATAATGGCTGGGAAATTAAGTCAGCTGTCACATTTGTCATTTAAATTTGGTATGGTTGACAGTTACATGCAGTTTCTGATGGAGCCCCATCACAGCATGCGTGAGAGATTATTAGATGACCCTCTGGCTGCCAAAAATATATGTAAATGTAATTGAATCTCTTCATCTCCTGGGGTCCGATTTTCTTAAATAAATGTAGTCACTAGATTAGCAGTCCCCAAAGGTCCACATACAGACCTGTTACTGACAGGATGTAAAAACACTCATCTGGAAACCTGATTAAACATTGAGACTCTAAAATGAGCCCCAGGGACAGAGTCGGAACCTCAAAGCCTATTACTTAAGGGGTGCTCTGATTGATTAAGTGTGGTGTTACTGGACTGGACAGGATACAGGCCTCTCAGAGGTCTGACTCAAGGAGATTCTGAATCTAAGCTTTTGATGGAGAATATTAGGACCAAATCAATTTTCACATTTTCTGCAAGGCAAGAGACTTACGTCTTTCGCTGCATGTACCATACATTGTGACTAAGTTCAATTATGTTGAAAAATATTGAGGTCACAAGAGCAAGAGTTTAAAAGTTTTTTGTTGTTGTTGTTGTTGTTGTTGTTGTTGTTTTAAAGGCACAATCTGGTGCGTTCTCTCTCTCCCCTCCTCATCTTTTCTCCATTCTCCCTCTTAATAATAACAGCCATAATTAATACACATTGATCATCCAGAAGTCCAAGCCTGCTCTGTCCTTTGTCCTCTCTTCTTTCCCTTCTCTCCTAGCCCTCTTTCACCTTTCCCCCTCCATTCATAAACGATCAGTTGCATGAACCCAACACGCTACTTACTTAATCAGATCTCTCAATAAATATCTCTGACTTGACATAATTAGCCATTGGGGAAATTCCACGTAGAGTGCAAACACAATTTAACCTGTGTGTAAGTCTCATAATTTATGGACATGACAAGGAGATGAAATCAGCCAGAAGACTCACAACTTCTAAATTTCTAGTGGCTTTTCATGGGCAGACGCACTTTTTAAACTATCTTTGGACCATTCACCTCCATCAAATTGAAATAAACAAGACTAGATAGAAAGATGGGTTCTGATGATAGGTCGAGGTGAATAATTTCCTATTCTAAGGTGCCTCATCGGTAAGATGAGGGCTATAGCTGTACCCCAGTCCTGAATTTCTATGGTTGTTAAATGGAGTAAAACATTTTAATATAATGCCTCTCACAGAGAAAGGGCTCCCAGTACTAGTTTTATAATCTACTCACTAATTTGAATGAAGATAAAATACAATGTACATGAAAATCCCTTTAAACTGTAGAGCTTGTGATTCACTGATTTACTCAGAACTTTTTTAACTGTAAAAGTATGAAAGACTATAATTTCAAGCTATATCTTGATTTGTTCTATTAAATTTAAGATAATGGGGTAGTGCTAGTCTTTTTTGGCTACAATATGCCAAAATATTCTTGTTATTTTGGAAAAATTTTAAAGTGGAAGGAGAAAGGCAATATAACTGAGATGGTAAAAATGCTCAATGGTGGCAAGTAGAGGCGTCTTGTGACAGCATATAAGTTCTTACTCCTGCCTGCTTCTGGTCTGGATGGTTAGGAATGGCTTAAGACCCTGGACCTAGATTTCATCACCCGGCTCCCACACTTTGTCCTCTTGTTGTCTTTGCTAGGATTACTGTTTCTGTGATGAAACACCATGGCCAAAATCAACTTGGGAAAGATTTATCCACATGTGATTTATTCACATTTCTGTAGAACAGTTCATCATTAAAAGCAATGAGGGCAGGGACTCAAGCAGGGTAGGAACCTGGAGGCAGGAGCTGACACAGGGGCCATGGAGGGGAGGTACTTGCTGGCTTGCTGCTTACTGGCTTTCAGATAGAACCCAGGAACACCAGCACAAGCTGCCCCCACACACAATGCCTCATCAGCAGTCACTAGTTAAGAAACTGCCCTACAGGGTTGCCTACAGCCTGATCTCATGGGGCATTTTCTCAGTTGAGGCTCCCTCCTCCCTGATGGCTCTAGTGTGTGTTAAGATGACATAAAGCTAGACAGCACACTCTCTAACTATACTAATTTGAAAAATTCACTTAAGTGGTCTGAGGTTCAACCTGGGCAGATAAGACCACAATGTACACATATATCAAAGCATTGTATTTTACGCTATTAGTATGTACCCACTTTTCTATTGATTAAATGGAAATTAATACAAACATGGCCTTAGCTACAAGCTTGCCAGGTCTCTTTTCTAGCAACTGTGGACTCAAATATTTGCAAATTTTGGGAGTGATGACTCCACTCTAGGTTTCAACATCTTTCTCCCAATTTATTTGTTGTCAAATATTAAATGTTTCTGAATAAGAATTTCTGAAGGTATTTTTAAAGGGATAATTCCACACAAATATAATGTTGGATATATTTCATTTGAAAATGAACCTATTTCAGACTATGACTTTTTAATAATATTTCATATATTCATTGAAAGTCTCACACATACAAGTAGTTGATTCATTGTTATGCTTTGGGACTCTCTGATTTGCTAGTCTGGGATTATTTATTCCTTGTGGTTCTTTGGTGTGGTTAACCTATTCAGACTGAACTTTTCCTTCTAGTGCCTTCTGTAGAGCTGAGTTAGTAAACAGATAGTGCTTAAATTTGGTTTTGTTGTGGAAATTTTTTTTTTGGCAATTGTGATTGAAATAATTTTTGCTAGATATAGTAGTCTATGATGTTATCTGTGGTCTCTTACATTCTGTAGAACATTCATGAAACTCTTCTGGCTTTTAGAGTCTCCATTGAGAAATCAGGAGTTACTCAAATAGGTCTATCTTTATATCTTTTTCCTTGGCAGCATTTAATATTCTGTCTTTTTTCTGTATGCCTAGTATTTTGATATATGTGTCGAAGGGAATTTTTTTCTGTTCCAGTCTATTTGATGTTCTGTAGGCTTCTACTTTGTAGACATATCTTTCTTTATGTCAGGGAAATTTTCCTCTATGATTTTTTAAAAATATTTTCTGTGTCTTTGACCTTGGTTTATTCTTCCTCTATTCTTATTATTAATAGACTTGGTCTTTTCACCGTGCTATATATTTCCTGGATGTTTTGGGGGGTTGAATTGTTTTGTTTTGGTGTTTTAGATTTAACATTTTCTTTGACCAAAGTATCCAATTTTTCTACCACGTCCTCGGTGCTTGAGATTCTCTCTTCTATATCTTGTATTTTGTTGGTGATACTTGTGAGGTTTCTGATTGGCTTCCTAAATTTTTCATTTCCAGTATTACCTCAGATTGAGTTTTCATTACTGATTCTACTTCTACTTTCAGATCTTGAACTATTCATGTCATTTGACAGTTTCTTTGAGTTTTCATGATAAAGTTTTTCATATTTACTTTCAGCCCTTTGAGCATACTCATAATAGATATCTTGAAGCTCTTGTCCCGTGCTTCAGCTATATGGTATTTCTCAGAGACTACTGTAGTAGGGTTGTTATTTCTTGGTGGATAAATATTGTCTTTGTTGTTGATGGTTTGTTGTTGTTTTGAATTTTGTTTGTTTGTTTGCACGGATGTCTATGTATCTGGGTTTGGGTGACTGTAATTCTAGGTTCTGTCTTTATTGGGTGGGTACCCCATTCTTTTCTTTATGTTACCATCTATGGATCTTTGGAAAGTATGACAGCTCTGGGTTGCCTGAGAGGATGTGCTTCTGAGTCCCTGTAAGGTGTGGTCATTGGGTATCTGGGTAGAATGTGTTCTAGGTATTGGGAACTGTCAGGAAGGAATGAGGATGGCCTAGAAGAGGTGTCTAAGAGGATCCACAGGAGGGAAGCAAGCGTTGACTGCCACGATGCCACGAGGATCTGTGGAGTGGTCAGGAGGAAGAGGTTGTGAACAGGTTCCTGAAAGGTAACTGCTACAGGGCTGGTGATGAGACTGGGTAATTGAAAGTGAAGAAAGGAAGGGAAAGTAAACATTGCCTACTTAATTCCTAGACTGGTGGGCCAGGAGGCTGAAACAAACAAATGGGGTAAGAAAGGAAGGCTAGGTCCAGAATTCTGACAGAATGGAGGCAGAGAGGGAAGACAGGCCATTACAATTGGTCATCTTCTGGTGAGGTGTGAGGATAGGAAGGAGGATAGGAAGGAGAGTGGATATTATCTGCCTTACTCCCAGGCCAGTTGGTAGGGGGTTCCTGGGTAGACAGTGAAAGGTGACTTTTAATTACCATCTTCAACATAAAATGATTCCTAGTCCAGAAGGCAAGACCTGAATTTCAGCACCAATTTCTCTGCTCTAAGATGCAATAAATGAAATAAAAAGGACTTTATGCCATGGTCCTTCATGGAAAATTACCTTTCCCTCCTTCAGATATTTATATTTAATGCCAATATCAAGTGAGCTGTTTGATTTATAAAACCTGTTAGCATCATAGAAAAATTAATGATAAAAATAAGAGTATTTTTTACTATATAAAGTGAAAGTTTTTAAATGTATACTCTGTAAAAGTCTATTGGATCCAGGTAAAAGAAGCGTGTGACAGAATTCAGAACAGAGAATAACGTGCTTGAATATCAAGGAGCAGACCATTGGAATACACTTGCCAGGAGGATATCACATGTAATGAGTCTAAATATGATCAGGTGTAGGATTAACCTTAGTATGATCCAGATTATTTCTATGCTGCTGGGCATTTAATCACTTTACATTCTAGGTTTTAACTTCCAAGTCTCTAAAGCTAGAATGCTTGCTAGATTATTTCCTCATCTCTTTTAGTTTGCAGGTTCTTTGATTCTGGTCCGAGAATGGATTGAAATCATGAGGTTCTCTGATAAGAGATTAATGAAATGTCAACATTTGCATGCTTATAACTATTCACAAAGCTAGTTGTTTCTCAATATACTCAAGTAGCTTATGCACATTTTCCATTAAATATTCATTATGCCTCTTCTTCTGGACTGTAATTTGGTCCCTTTACTCTGGTTACAAGAATTCTATGTAATAGAATGACTACAACTGTTTGTAACCTATGTGGGAAACAAAAGGGACACTTTAATTCTCCTCTGGTTACAGTGTACCCAAGAAAAATAAAGCAAAGGATAGGCATACACCTTGAGTTTGCTGACAACACATAGTTATGCTTGAACTTTGCCATTATTTATATGACTTTAATTTCCTAATTAACTGAAAAAAGACCCATCAAACACCAAGAACATACAATCACAGAATAGGTCATAATCTTCAACATAATTTACTTTCCCAAATAGATACAGAGGTATCACTATTTTTTTACGTGTGTGTGTGTGGGGGTGTTTATGATCACGTATTCATCATTTCCTCCTCTTAGGCACATAGTTGCGCTCCATCTCCCCGATTCCCATGTGTTTAGGTCCTAAATTTGTTTTTGTTCTAAGAAGGTCCTAATGAATAGAATGTGAGCAAAGTTGACATTCTCCCAAGCTAGAAGATTAATACTTGATGCCCTAAGATATTTTCCAACCCAAGGGGCCACACACACACACACACACACACACACACACACACACACACACAGGTAAATCTGCAGATGTAAAGAAAAGGATGCTCAGCTCTCAAAGCATGTGTTCTCTGAGTGATCATGAGGAATGTCACAAAAGAAGGGATGCTAATGACAGTGTGGTATTTAAATGAGAAATACAGCTTTAGTTTGTAAGATGAAGACGTTGTGGTTTACTTGCTATGGCAGCAGATTAGCATATTATCTAATTCAATAAATCAACTACCTGTAGCCATGGAGCCATTTCAGTTCTAGGGAAAGGCAATTGTGAGAACTACTGTTTATTCACTCAATTTGATATGAGTTTGAGAGGCAGCTCTTTTGCATCATTCTTTGTTTGGACTCCGACCCTAAGTCTTCCTCTAGTCCCCACCCCCAGTTTAACTAGTTGCGTCAAGCACTAGCTGACAATCTACAACGAGTCATCCCCTTCTTCAAGAGGCATTTCTGACCATCTGCTCCGGAAGTAAATCGTATAAAAATAGATGGTTCCTTTACCACCATTTCCTAAAAATCATGTGTTTCTCAAATCAAAACAGCCTTTTGAATTGTTTCCCATGGTCCGCATGCAGAGTGAATGCTTTCACTTCGTGATACAGACAGCTACCTGCTTTGATGTACTAAACTCCCTATGCTGGCTTGTACATGCAATAATTTGATAATCATAAGCTTATTATTTAGTGGGAATCACAGACACAGATGTTTTAGTAATTATTTCTCCATTAGAGTTATATAAAAAAAATTCTTATAAAATTACAGACAAACAAGCAATTAATTTCCCTGGAGCACTCTGCTCAATGTACGTTAGAAAATGAATCCTGGCGAAGGAAGCGTCACGTATAGAGGAGAAATCGCATGCACAATGACAACAGGGCCACCCGAATGAGACGTGCTTAAGGACAACTCAAACAGGTCAGTTAAAAGGGAGGAACGAAAGCAGGGAAACAGAGATGTCAATCTTCCAAACATAATGTGTGACACCCACACTGTAAGTCAGAAAGTGGTCAACTCTAACTCTTCCTTATCTGGGAATGCAGTAAGCAACCTGTTATCTCAGCCAATGGCAGCATCTCAGCCTTACAGCCATTACTTCTCAATCATGTTATTTTAATCACCCCAATTTACGACCGTCTCTCTCCTACCTGGCCCCCTTCTGATTTTCAGCCCGTTACCCATATTTGCAGAAGAATCTCTTTAATGAGCCAAAAATGAATAATGTTTTGTTCCTTGAGATGTACAAATCCTCTCATTGCCCGTTGAAGGGTATCCTGAAGTGAGTGGTAAGGCTCTGTGCTCTCTCTGGTTTACTTGCTAAGCATCAACTCAGTTGTAGTGTAATTAATCTCACCACCATCACAAAGAGTACGTTATGAACAAATTTTTCATCTATCTCATCTGCCCCATGCCCATCTCTATGCTGTTCCCTCCACTTTGAGCAATCTAATCTATTTCTACTCCACTGACGCTACAAATCCTTTATTTAGCCAGCTCTTATATATCTTTTACTTGGGATACACCAAATTAGAATAATATGTTGTGGCAACAGTTTGTTAGCCAAAATGTAGGCATTAAAGCAAGTGCTCGTTATACTCGTTAAAGCTAAAGTCCTTTTTATTTTCCCTGTAGCTAGACTGATTTACTTACAAATGGACTTGGTGGCTAAAAACCATTATTAGAGAGAAAATAATATGTCCCATTTCTAGGGACAATGTGACAATTCTAAGTTCAAATATAAATAGTGCAGTTTCAGAATATATAAAGCAATTTTTTAAATTGTTTAAAAGGTGGTCTGGTGTTTAATAAAGCACCTATCTGAGAAGCATAAACAATTTAAGTCATAAGACTTAATATATACATACTAATAATAGTCATCAAATAATAGCATATCTAGTTTGCTCTTAGGCTTTTGTAACACTGCTATTTGCTCAAAGAAGGTGTCCACAGTTCTATGGACCAGTTCCTCTGCCATGTCCCCTTTCCCACTAGAACTTTCTAAATAGTACAAATGTTCTACATCTATGGCCTAACTGGAATGGTTGCTAGCCATGTGTGGCTCTTGAGGGTCTGAAATGTGTGCAGGGCATCGACTAAAATTTTAATAGTCCTTCATTTTGATTAATTTTAGTATAAAGAAGTATGTGTAGTCAGAGGTCAGCAGCTCCATTACTCCTTTATATCCGTCTTTGAAAAGACTCATTAAACTTTCACTCAGTTTTCAAAGATTATGTCTACTGTGTTGGGATTGCTTTCACGTGTGCCCATCAGTCCTAGAGTCACACATTTTGTCATCTATATTAGTTTCTCTTTAAAAGACTAATTCTGTGGCAGAGGAGAGGTTGCAGTGAATGAAACATCTGCTGTACAAGTTTCGATCCCTAGCATCCACATAAAAGCTGTGGCAGGCACGGTAGCCAGACTGCAATATTAAATGCTTAGAAGGAAGAGATTAGGAATGCTCCGGGCGAGCTGATTAGTTAAACTAGCTCAGTAGGTGAGCTGCAGGTTCAGTGAGAGATCTTACCTAAGCAGAGAAAGTGGAGAGTGATCAAAAAAGACACCTGCCTCCCCCCCACACACACACACACGCACGCACACACGCACACATGCAGGCACACACGCACGCAAATACATCCATACCATTCACACATACATGTAAAAACAAAACAAAACAAAATAAAAAAAACAAGCAGCAAAATAACCCCTCAGAGTTTTCACTTTGTTATATCCAGGGTATTTTGGAATCTAACTTAAAACAGTAAGTGGCAGAATCGCCATAATTACTGATTAGCTGATTTATTATTTGGTTACTTCCTTTCACCATGAGATGGTAACAGGAATATCAGAAAAGTAAGTAAATACATGGATAGTTCCAGCTCCGTTATACTGTGAGAACATGTGAAGCCTCCTCTTCCATGGGGGACTCCAAGAGTTTGTAAGAGGAGGAAAACTAGAGCAAATCTGTGCCTTCAAAACATAACTCTGGGAAGAGAGAAAACCCAGTAAGCACCAGCCTTCTACTGTTTTTCTCTAAGTAAAACAAGGCTTACATTCATGTTTGCTTTTAAGAGTTAAAATGTTTTATATTCTTGTAGCTGTTAAATTTGTTGCAACAAAGACATCTATTCAACTATGTCAGTAGCAGCATTATTTGTAATAGCAAGAACCTGGAAACAACCTAGATGCCCCTCAACTGAAGAATGGATAAGGAAGATGTGGCACATTTACACAACGGAGTACTACTCTGTGGGGAAAAAAAATGGAATCTTAAAATTCGCAGGCAAATGGATGCAACTTGAAGAAACCATCCTGAATGAGGTGACCCAGTCACAAAGAGGCAGACATGGTATGTACTCACTCATATATGGGTTTAAGATATAGGTCAATAATTCACACTGCCAGAGAAACTAGGTTACAAGGAGGAATCTAAAAGATTCATACAAGGTCCCTCACAGAAGGGGAAAGGAACAAGATGTCCTGAGCATATTGAGAGTGGGTGGCGGCAGTGAGTGGAGAGGGAGCTAGGAGAAAGCGAAGGGGAGGAGAGGAAAGCACATGGGACTAGGAAGATTGAGTCAGGGGAGGAATAGACAAGAGAAAAATAAAATGAGAGAGAGAGAGACCATAAAAGAGGGAGCTGTTATAGGTTTGAAGAGAAAACTGACTCTAGAGAAATGTCCAGAGACCTACAAGAGTGTCCCCAACTAACAATTGAGCAACAGTGGAAAAGCTACCATAAATGCCCTTCCGTGATAATGAGATTGATGAGTAACTTATCCACCATCATGGAGCCCTCATCTAGTAGCTGATGGAAACAGAAACAGACACCCACAACTAAACACTGAGCTGACCTGGAATAACAGATGCAGAGAGGGAGGATAAGACCAGGCTACAGAAACCCACAGAGACAGCTGACCTGAACAAGGAGGAGCTCACGGCCCCCAGACTGATCGCTGGGAATCCAGCATTGGATGACTGAGACCCCCTGAACATGGGTCTCAGCTAGAAGGCCTGGGCAGTCTGGGGGACCTCAGACAGTGGAACCAGGATGTATCCCTGGTGCACAAAACGACTTTGGGAGCCCATTCCCCATGGAGGGACACTCCCTTAGCCTAGAGACAGGACGGAGGGCCTAGTCCCTACTCCAAATGACTTGACAGATTTAGATGATCCCTCCGGGAAGGCATCACCCTACAAGTGGAGTGGGGGGATGAGGTGGGAGGGGAGGTTTGGGGGCGGGGCTTGGAGAGAGAAAGGGACGGAGTGAGGGGGAACTGGGATCAGTATGTAAAACAAGAATAAATAAATAAATCATATTAAAAGACAAACGAAGTTTATTGACGAAAGTTGCATGTTTTACCCTCATGTTGCCAGTGGTTTCCCTGAACTTTTAGTATCAAATCCACCACGTGGATCCGTGTCTGTAAGCGTCCTCGTGCTCAGTTCCCGCCCTGTGCCCGACACCATTTCCTCACCCACAACCTCTTGTTCAGTGCGTTGCAGCCAAGCAGATCTCTGTTCATAGCTTTGCCATAAATCACCAAACGCTGCTGTACCAGAACCCTGGCACCTCTGTTTGTTGTTTGTTTGTTTGTTTGTTTTTTTTTCTTCTCACTGGCGCGTTACAGTTGTAACCAGGCAAGGCTCCAAATAGTGGGGCTGAGGCATCAACCCAGCCACAAAACTTTCTGCCTGCAGTCTGTCCTGCCTGCAAGATTCTGACACTCTTGCCTGTGCTTGGGACCCTCCTCCTACTGGGTTGCCTAGTCCAGCCTTGATGTGAGGGTTTGTGCCTAGTCTTAGTGTATATTGTGATGCTGCATTCAGCTGATACCACTGGAAGGTCTGCTCCTTTATATTCATTTATTTATTTATTTGAAGCAAACTGGAGGAGGAGAATCTCAGGGAGGTGGCAGAGGGACCTGTGGGAGTGGAGGGAGGGGAAGGAGGAGACTGCAGTTGGGATACAATGTGTGAAAGAGGGATTTAAAAAGCAAAGTGTGTTGTTCTCTTCCCCGCCCAGTTCCACGGTACTTCTTGCCTAATTTTAAAGCCTTGACTTTGCAGACTATATTCAAAACGAGGCATGGAAGCAAAGCAGGAATGATTTCTTCAATTTCCAAAGAAAGCCTTAAATAAATCTTACTCTCCTTTTTCTTCTGGCATATAATGTGAGGGCACCTTTGCACGGAGACTAAAGTAAGCTATTCCCAGCCCAAAGTTAGAAAGTTTCGGGTTATACAGGGAAGGAAATCTCATTAAATGAGAAAATTAGCATTGTAAGGATCATTTCTTCCCAGATAAAAATAGAACCACTATTAAAGTCTCATAGAAAGCATACTCCTAATAAGAATTCTACCAACAGAGCTTTCAAAAAAGATTCAAGGAAGCTACTGCACATCACTTCATTATAAATAACCATTAATGTCTGCCATTCGGCATTCTAATGAGTTGTCTTAAGATCCCTCTTCAAAAATTCATAGCACTTAACTTTCTGAAAAGAGGACTTTAGAAACAAGCGCATTTTCCCTCATATTACACAACGTGAAATGTCTTCTCTTTCAGAACACAGGGAAATAACACAAGTAGACCACTTAAGAGGAATGACTCACTACCCACTTACACAAGGACGTTAACAATAATCAGAGCTTTTTTTCTTCTTTAAATTACATGTATTACACTGAACATCACAATCCACCTAGTCTCACTTCAACAGCTGTGGAACACTTACATTAACTTACAGAGGGGCAAAGTCATCTAACATAAAGCCCATTTTGTTTCGCTTTGATTTTAGATAGTCATTATATTTTATTTCATTTCATTTTTATTTTTTGTTGTCTTTCACATCCTGATTCCATCCATCTCATGTCCACCCTCTGCCCAAGCAATCTCTACCCCCATCAAAAATAATAATAATAAAGCAAAATAAAAGATTTTAAAAAAGGAAAAAACCTTTAACCTTAAAAAAAGAAACCATCAATCTTCACATGCAGGTCTGTCACATCACTGGTCTGATTCAAGGCCCCTGATCCCTGCTACACCATCGACACTGGACCTTCACGGGGACTCGTCCTGGATATCCTGTCGCTGCCTTGTGTTGTGCAGATCCTGTAGCCCTGGGTCCACAGGACCAACCCTCCTCCCACCTGTGCTCCAGCAGATCACGGATGGGGTGGGTGTTGGGGTACATCAGTACTTCTGGGCCCGTGTAGTTGCAAGGTTGGCCAGCCCACCAGCTCCCCTCGCCGTCTTTTCCAGATGAAAGCTAAGAGGGCAGATCCGGGCTTCACAGGCTGGGGCCACTACCGTGACTTTGCTCAAGTACTGCGGGTTGTATGTAGCCTTCCTTCGGTAAGCAGATGGGTGCGAGTGGAAACATAATAGAGAAAGGCGGCGCTGGCGACAGTATCAGAAAACCAAACTGAGACTAAACTAGTGCTGGGGGTGAAGGAAAGGCTGGCATGAAAACATTTTCCCTGTGGAGAAAAGCTACATGCCTCCGAGAAATGCAAAGGGACCGGATGACGTCGTTTCACGTCTGTTTGGGCCGTTATCTTTTTTGGGAGGGGATGTGCTATTGGTTTTGGTAGCTCAGTGAGTAGCAACTTTTGATGGACAACTGGTCAATGAATATGGGAATCTTGTGCCTCTCACTATAACATCGTTAAATTTAAAATCATGCTTCCATTTGATGAGAAGGTGGGAGGGGGACATGGGAGGGTGGTAGTGAGGGAGGAAGGAAGGAGGGAGAGGAGAGGGGGGAGGGAAAGAGGGAGGGAGGGGGAAGGAGAGAGAGGGAACTTGGATAATCAAAATAAGAAAAATAAAGAAATATAATAATTTCACAGACATGAAAAATGTTTTAAAACTTGATCAAAGAATATATATTGATGTTCTATGCACACAAACACACACATAGTAGGAAAAAGCAAGAAATGTTAAGGATATCCTACTACAATTTATTGGACATAGCCAAAAGCACATTCAAGTAAAAATGTATACAGATGTACTTGTTATTAGGAAAAAAGTCTGAATCTAAGCAGCTCAATATCTAGCTTGAAAAGTTGAAATAAAAATAGAAAGTCAAAGCCCTAATTAATAATTCTAAAAATAAAACCAAGAAAATGAAATGCTCATCGATTTTTTTTCAAAACTGGACAAAATCAATTCAGCAATAGCGTGGAATAGCAAATGTTGAAAATGGACAGTGAGTAATGAAATAGAACGAATACAGGACTATGAGGCTGAGAAGCTTCTCAAATGATTATGAGGCCTTACCAAATGGTAAATATAATCAGGCTGCAATTTCCGAGGTTAAGAAGGTCTATGCGTTCAAGACTAGCTTGGGTTAGGTAGGGAGGCCTGGGTGTAAGTGTAAACTCAGACTACAGAGTTGAGACCAGTGGTCCACAGCTGTAATCCCAGCACTCTATAAACTGAGACGATTGTAAGGGTAAGACCAACCTAGGCTACAAAGCCATAGCCTATCCAAAACGAAAATCACAGTAATAATAATAATAATAATGGTTATTAATATTTATAGTTATTATATTAATATAATAGTTATTATTATTATTAATGTAAAGCCAGGAGCTATTAATGAAAACAAAGCAGCAAACCCACAAAGAGATCTTCAGACCATAACCCAGGACAGCCCGTGCCTGAGATCGTCGAGAAAAATACTTACTCTCTGCTACAGCAGTTGAACTTTTTTCCTCTTTGAACCTCAAGCAGAACATTTAAAAGGTAAAATATTTTAAAAACTCAAATTGAATAAGGGATTTAATTATATATAAAAAAAGAAAAATGTATTGAAAGGGGAATCAAAGTCTACATTTAAACTCAAGTATTTGAAAAACCAACACAAAGATAGGAAATGATTTTTTTTTTCCCCTTCAGCATGACACCGCAAAATTGAGAAGGAGAAAAAGGTGAGAAAGTGTTTGATTAAAGCAAAGAGTTTCAAGACCAGGACTGTGAACATGGAGGATGTGATATTGCTTTGTTATAGGATCCTAATGTATACTGTAGAATTGTTAGTGACATTCTTGGCTTTCCACACTTAACTCCATTTAATATGTCTACTCTCCCTCCCATCAATAAAAAGATAGCTTCCAAACATTGCCAAATGTACATCACATCTTTCAATCCATTTAAGAATAATATTCCTTCCCAAAAGAATCCATAGCTCAACTGATCATTTTTAGCTGGCTTGGGTCATTCCAGAGGAAGAGAACAGCATCACAAGAAAACAAAGTCAGGGGAAAAGAAAAGTGTTTCCAATCAAATCTTATGTTTGTATCTGAAAGGAAAAATTATCATGTGCACCAGAGTTTGCTGTTTTCCCATAGTTATATGTTTTAAAGCCTGGTTGATGCATTTCCTTTTCTTCTGGAAGTCCAATCAAACCACATTCTTTTTTAGCTTTTTTGAGGCCCAATTAAGTAAATTAAGTAGGTTCACTGGTAAAATAAAAACCACATTCTTTATTCAGTTCTACTAAAGAACCAACTTCTATATTTGGCAACATATTTTGTCTAATTTATAAGGTGTCCACAGTTTAACTAATTATCCCATTGTGGTGACGATGCACATAATAAAAGCAGATAAAAAAGGAGGGGGTCATTGGGGGCCACAGTCTGAGGTTATGGTTTGTCATGGTAGGGAAGTCATGACAACAGCAGCTTACAGCAGCAGGATCAATAAAATGCCACCGTGTAGGTCCCTTTCTCTCTTTTACTGTCGGTTTTTTCGGCCTCAATTAACACAATCTAGATAATACCTCACAGACATGAGCCGAGATTTGTCTCTATGATAACTCTAAATTCTTTCAAGTTGATGTCAAGACTGGTCATCACAACAATGGTCCCAAATTCATTAAATTGAGTTATTTTAATAGCATGGGATATTTAGTTAACAAAAATTTGATAGTATTAAAAGTATTTTTAGAAATTCACCATTCATCAACTGAACCAGAAAGAAAAACTATCCAAGGAATTTTAAATGGTTTTTACTTAGTTGTTCATTTTTTGACAATTTCTACAGGTATACATTGTATTGTGACCATCTCTTCCCCAATATCTTCCTCTTAATCTCCCCCCATTTCTGTTGATCCCTTTCTTTTTCTGATGAGTTTCCCTCCGATTTTCATTTCTTCAAGTCTATGTGTACGTAGATTTTCATATATCATCTATTGATGATTACAATGACCATGTCCAATCCAGAAAAGAACATTTTATTATAATTCTCCCCCACTCTCCACTCTCACAGTCTTTCATCTCTTCTATGATATTCCCCAGACCTTAGAGTGGTGATCTAATTGTCCCTTTTAGGGACAAACAATCCCTAATTGTCCCCTTTTCTTAGCTCTTTGATGAGTCATGTGTCAATAGTCAAAAGTCTTTGACTATTACACACTATTGAAACAGGTTTCACTCACTAAGACTGAAGTATACCACTATGTGAGTATAAATATAAGAATTCAGAAGATGGTTTAACTACACAATGAGTTTGAGGCCAGCCCGAACTTCAAGAGACAATGGCCAATTCGTTCACCAAGGCAACGCACCCACAATGACAGCATCCCCACCCACCCACCCAAACGGTGAAGGCCTAAGACATTTATTAGTATTTGAATGTTTTGTTTCATGGCTTAAAATAAAGCAAACCAAACAACAACAACAAGCGGTCCAGACTAAGTCGCTATAGCCAGAAAAGTTTACCTTCTGACTTTCAGACTCAGAGAAAAATTTAAATGTCCCAACACGAACACGGAGTAAGATAATTCCTGACCACTGTCCCGGAATTGGCTGTCACAGAAGAGGAAGAAAAGTCACCACAAGGACAGAGGGAAGAATGAATCCCATCAGAGCAGAAGACCAAACGGCAACTAAACAAGCGAAAAACAAACAAGCGAAAGACAGAAGCTACCGTGCCTGCTGGCTTTTGCCGCAGCGACAGCGGGCTTCATCGTCGCCTGGCACCACGTGCCTTCTGGCCGGCCGTTGCCCTTAAAACGTGCCAGGCACAGCTGGCTCCCTCTTTGCCTCTTCTTTCCTCCTTGTCTCTTAGCTGCCCTGCCTCTCTTGCCTGTTGCTCTTCTCTGTTCCGTCTGTCCATCCATCTGTCCGTCCGTCCGTCTGTCTTCCTGCCCGCCTCGCTCATGACCTTTCACTCCCCTCCTCTCCCAATAACCCTCTTGTCCTCACTCCATCGCCAGCGCAACGTTTGCTTTGTGACTTCCCTCGGCAGGGCCGACAATCCTTTCAATTTCCCCTGAAAAATACGCTGAATGAAAGTGGTCATAATCCCCCACTTGAAAGACACAGACCAGGTGAGGGTACTAAACACATGAATTGGCTGCCTGAAAGGAACTTACCCTATTGAGAAAACCTCCACAGATGGAAATTCAAGGAGTTGGCCGTATTTTTAATTGCTCGCTTATCGATAATTTACTCGAATACAGTGTATGCTCCCATGAGTTACTAAGTTCTTAGCTACTAAGACTAGAACTGGGGCTCTTTTATTGACTAATATTTTCTTGTGCCTTTGCCCCAAGGAAAAAAAGTTTATTAAATGTGTTTAGAGATGAAACATTTCTTCATGGGTATCATATTTTGTTCCTTACAAAGAAACTTTCAGCGTTGCTTATGTAACTTGTCTTATGAAATTATATAAAATTTAATAACACTAAATGGGTTTGAAGATATTTTTTAAAAAGGAAGTCAAAATTATTCTTGATTAATTGGAGTATTATTTATATTATTATCCACATACCAGTGAGATTTAGAGGTGTCAGTTTTCTTTGATTTAGAAAGAATTGAGTGTTTGTATTTCTACATACCAGCAAGGTATCCTTCCATATTTTATTTAACCTGTATAAAATCAAGTTTTCATATGTCCCTTTAAAAAAAAAAACAGCAAAACCTATAACTAGTAATTCATAGCTTTCTTTTTAAGACTGGACATTATGCAAATGAAAAACTGAAGATAGTGTTTAGCATATGGTAGGCTTACAAAGGCACTGTATTTAAAATATTTTATTATGAAAAAAAGTCTTAACCATGCTAAAATTGAGTGTTATGGCTTTTACCTAACTTTGGTCATTAGCATTACTAATTTCAATCTGCCACAAATTTAACTGAGTGATGCAGGTTAGGGGAAAGAATTCAATTTTTAAGAATTTTGAAATCATATTTTCATATTCTATTATTAGTAGAAAATTTGAAACTATTAATGATTGCCATTACTAAGAAAAGAGAACTATTAACTAGTTTGACTCTAGTACTCTTATAAATAGAGTTTTATATATATGAGTGGCAGTGTATAAACAAACGGACAAATTCTGCACGTGTTCTCTGATACACATATAGGTGACATAAAATAAAAGAAGAGCTGACTAAGAGAAGGGGCCAGCCAATGGAGACAAGGAAATGTGTTGAGGACACACATGAGCGAAGGACACAATGCAGGGAGATGTTGGGATGAAACCCATAATTTTCTTTATTCGACGCAATTTGTGAGCCTTTCATTACCCACAATCCCACTTTTTCTTTAAAGCATAGAAAAGAAACATCGCAAGAGACCGAAACTGAGCAGAAGTAGAGGAGGTCCCATGATTCCATTGGCTGAATTTAACATCTTTCTTACCTCACTCTCAGACCTCTGTTTACCAAACATACAGAATTACCAGCTAGAACATTGTTTTATGTCTGCTTTTTTTTAAGTTGGCAGATTACATGCTGTTAATTTGCAGTTTTAACATCCTGTGATATTCTCTCACACTGACATGCAATAATTTACTAACCTATTCCCTTTCGTTGAACATTAGTGTCTTATTTTTTAATCATGAATGATATCATAGTAAACATCTTTGCACATAAAGCTTATTAGTTTTCTTTACAACATGCATACACTAATACAATCATAAAAAGAAAGAAAACAAAGCCTTGAAGAAACCAGTAAAGGCCATCAATACTCACTGGGGTTATAACATTAAAATAAAACCGTATGGAATTTTTGCGAAAGTGAACTCTATCTGCAGGAGACTGCACTATGACTTGGGGACCGCAGCAGGAGAAAATAAGGCAATGGGTTGATTCATGAGACACTATGGCAGGGGATTGTTACGAGAAGATTTCTGCCAGCCTGGTCCCACAGCCACGGCAGCCCCAAATAACACACATAGACGCTGTATTAGATACAAAGCTGTTGGCCTGTTACTAGTGTTTCTTATTGGCTAGCTCTGTCTTAAATATTAACAAATTTCTATTAATCTAAGTATTTCCACGTGGTCTTACCTTACCGGAGAGAGGGTCCAGACTTGTTCTCTCTCTGTCCTACATTTTTAATCTCCTCCTCCCTCTCCCCAAAACCTCCTTCTCTCCTGGTTCTGCCTATCTTGCTTTCCTATTGGCCAACAGAGCTTTATTCATTAACCAATATGAGAAACATATTTACAGAATGACACCTCCCATCGGGGGACGCTGCTGGAGACACTATCTTGGGTACTGCAGGAGACACTATGGCAGGGAGGCTGCAGCAGACAGTGGGGGCAGGGGAGCTGCAGCAGGAAACACTATCTTTGGGTCTGCTACAGGAAACGGTGACAGAAAGTCTGGTTCTCACTTAACATGCTGTAAGTAATGAAGCTGAAATACCTATTAGGAACTAAATATACATATATATCCTTGTTCACTATAAAATGAGCTATTGCAAATTGAAGAACTTATATTTTGTGCTGCAGAATATTTTTTGCCAGTCACTGATAAAATTCTCAAGAGAACATTAGTTTATATCAAAACATTCCAACTTTACATGTGAAGGACCCAACTATTTAGCCAACCATTCATTCTGATTAACCTTGCACCTTTTAACTATGAAGAGTTTTATGTAGAAATTAAAACTCTTTGGCTATGTATACATATAAAAACAGCAACTCAGCTTCTGCCTTTGCAGTAGATTTTTATACCAGCCATGCCCAATCAACCAGATGCTTGAAAGTTATGATCTATGTGGTTTCCTCCAACCTTGACATTAACTGACCTTATGACCATCTCTAGAATGTCAGACCATATGACAGAAACTTAGTAAGTATTTTACACGGGGATTTCTTAGATGAGTCATCTACTGCATGAAAATAAGAACACTCTCATCGGACCTCAGAACACATGTTTAGATGCCTACACAAATAAACCCACAAGACACCAGAAGATAGGCATTCATTCAAGCTGCAGAAAGATCAAAGATCGTTAAACACCATCTGAATTCCCCATCATCTGGAGCCATTCGTCTGCGGGAATAGTAGATCACCATTAGAAAATCTCTAACGGGGACTGGGGATAAAGCAGAATAAAAGGCATTGCTCTTGAGACTGGCTAGTTGGGCAAAGCCAGTAAAGGCCGCCAAGAAAGCAAAACCAGAGTGATAAAATCATGACGTGTTCTGAAGTATCTAACACCTCCAAAATTGCTTATAGTGAGGCTAACGTTTAAGACATCCCTAAGGATTTTGAGGTTTGACCGCTGATTGAGTAGACAGAACTGTATGCAGTATTATAATGAACCTTAGTCAGTGGATTCTGAAGGATAACCAGAAAAAAAATACATTTGACCACACTTTCTCCTGAGATCATATTCATGTTAGACATCCTTAAGATGTAGCCTTCCCCCACAAATTCCTACTATCCACTACCAATGTTTGATATTTTCACTTACATTATCTTGGAGTGCTTGAATAAAGCTATGAAGTTACTTTTGCCTTGATTAAAAAAAAAAAAATGACGAAATTTGCTCTCCTCCAAACCCAGTTATTCAGTTTTGTTCCCAGCTGCAGCCCCGCCTCCTTTCTGCCACACCCCAGCATCATACACATCTTTACCCCAGCCCCCATGTATACCCTTAGGTCAGCCAGTCAGGGAGTCTGGAAGGCTAGCTTTCTGTCGTTTCTGATATCCAGCTGATATCTGTGTAGTCGGATAAAATGCAGGGCGTTGTTTCCATTGTCTTGCTTTGTGTCTGGGATGTAGTCAATTCTAGAGAAAAGTTCCATGAGGTGCAGAGAAGAAGGTATACTTCTGTGTGTTTGGGTGAAATGTTCTGTAAATATCTTTTAGGTCCATTTGTTTTATAAGGTCTGTTAGCGCCAGTATTTCTCTGGTTAGCTTTTGTTCAGAAATCTGTCCGTTGGTGAGAGTGAGGTAGGGCTAGGGACCAGTCTACCTGTCTTGGCAGGCTGGGATAATCCATCCCCCAGTGTCTTGTTATCCAGTCAGGCAGGGTCTAAGGCAGCTGAGGTGAAAGGTAGTCTTGATTTTTTGTGGGGTCTTTTTGCTATGTGACTTTGTGAGCTTTGTCACGTTTGAGGTGAGATTTTCTGCAGCATCCACCATCTCAGAAGAGATACAAGATACAGCCTGAAGCTGGCAGGTCCCTCTATCTCAAGAAGCTTTTGTGCTCAATGCCATGCTCTCGGATCTGTAAAGGAGCTTGAGGATCAGGTGTATCAGAATTAGGAATGGAGATAGGCTAGGGATCAGGAGGGATGTGGGCCCATCCATCTTCAACCACTTGCTGCTCTGGCAGGAACAGCCCTTGGGTTAGCAGGGGGCGCCTGCTGGGGTTGGGGGCTGGGACAAAACAATGAGTATAGGAGTGGAGGGTCAAATTAGAAGGGGAAGCTCAGTGGGATCCACAGGAGGTGGGTAGAATGTGGCAGGATGCTACCACCCCTGTTCTATAGCAGAGGCAGGACACTGGGGATCAGATTTGGGGAAACTGTCAGAAAGAGGGGAGACCTGGACTGGAGGGGAGGTGGGGAGGAACTTGGAGGAATAGAAGGAAGGGAAACCACAATCCGAATAATGATTGAAAATGGTCTATTTTCAATAAATGAAAATTTAAATGTCAGAATCATTTTGTCTTTTCCTATTATATCAGAAACTATGAATCAAATATCATTTGAAAGACTCTGTGCTAAATTTTGGAGTCAACAGTGAGTAAGAAATGATGACAATTTCACGAAGCAGGATGTTCTACCTATCTAAAGCTATGTAATATAACCAGCCCCCTCAAAAAACCAAAAAACAAAAAAAAATCCAAATTACTTAAACCACGGTCTTCACTTGACTCATGAATGTGCTTCCTGGTTTGAATTTGGCAAAACCTGGCTCCACTTGGCATCAGTTGGATCAGCCCCAGCACTAAAAGCTAAAAATCTGTGCAGATACGATCATCTAGCTGGGGTGATTAACTCTGCATGCTGTCTCCTAGAATCCCAAAGTTTGCCGAGGCGGAAGTCCAGAAACCAGCAAACTCAGGAAAACAAGGGTACTTATTAGTTTACTTATTTATGAGCATGTTGTTAAACATTCAAGCATACCACTGCAGAGCTGGCACCACGTAATTAGAATTTGTGACTAAAAATTCCCATGTGCAAAACTACGAATGACAGATGCATTTCTGAATGTTTCAGATGAGGCCTGGGATTGAGAAAACCAACTGTGCTGGATCTTCCCCCTGCTTTCCTAAACCCTCTGGATATATCCGGCACGGCGAGTGCACACTTGTAATTGTGTAGTAAATCTGTACATGAACTACTTAAGTCCATGTTTATTTAAAATATGTGTTATTCTCTTTTCCCTTTCACATAGTGTGTCAAGAAATGAAACAAAACTACCTAGTAGATACTGCCAGATGACTTGCCATATTACCTTGATAAAATTTTAGACAGCAAACTTTCTTTTCCTTGGGATATATGGAGGCTGTTGACTCACACAAACTTTTCTTTGCCAAAACAGATAACTGAGTGAAAGTCGTAAAATAGGGACAGTGTTCCTCTGGGGTTAAAAGCTTCAGGTCCCTGGATACCTTACTCCATGTTTCGTGGTTTGGCATGACATACAAGCCTATGGTGGTAAGACCATAGTAAAGCAAAGCCATTTATCTGGGAGCTGAAAGGCAGCGAGGTGCCTGGACAGGGTAGGCCTTTTAAATACACTCCCAAGCAAACCTACCTGCTCCAACCAGGCCCCACCTAACTCATTGATAAGTTCATAGTGAATACTCAATGAGTAGCTAACTCATTGAGTTAACTCAATGGTGAAGTTAGTTCCTGTGTCATCGTATAATCTTCAACAACTAGATCCTCCAGTTGGGGACCGAAACCTTCAACACATGAGACTTTGAGGACAAACTTCTTACGCAAACTCTAACTATTGACTATTGGCTGTGGTTCTTATTTTCAGTTTCACTTTTCTGTTTCTATGTTTTTATATTAAAGAGTTCAGAGAAGTTGCCCTGTAGCTTCTAATAAGACACTGCTTCAAATGTCATACGGATGGAAGGATTTACGGTTCTTTGAAATCTAAGGAAAGTTTTTATAATAAGGTAACCATATTGAACTTTTTAATTTGGCGTTGGGAGCAAGCGACTCTGTGGGAACAGAATTATTAAGTGGTAGTGTATTCTACCACGAATGTTTCATGTATGTTTTGAGGAAAAGTAAAGGATTCAGCTGTTACATTCCTTGACCAGGAGAAGGTGAGTAACTGAGTGACCCCATCACGATAGGGTCTTATGGACGATTAACATTATGGACTATTAACCAGCAGCCAAAGCTGTAGGGTTTACATATGGAAATAACATTCCCACCTTCAGGAGTCATCGCTGACTTACTCTGTCCCTTTCAACAGACAGCACATCTACCAAGTGGAGTTTTTTCCATGTTTTCTGTGCACTAGCTTTATAAGGGAGGTACCATTACCCCCCTTTTATGTACCAGAAAGTTAAAGCAAAGAAATTGGGATAGTTCAAGAATACAGACGTATAAGATGGCACAACTAAAAGTAGGTCATAGGTAGCCTCTTCCTCCTGCTATGTTCCTGTTCCTCTGCCTAAGCAAATAAGACAGATCAAACATGAAGGAAATTAACTAAACCTGTTTTGAATTTCCACTATGGCTCACACCTTCATTTTTAATGCATTGCCAAAATTGTGTGGAGTCCATAATATATGTTAGTGTTAGCTGACATCCTAATCTCTTCTTGCTCTCATAGTTAAACTTGAGCTTGCTCATGTCTGTAATATTCAGGGATTCTTGGATACTGTGACTTTAGTTTTCCCAGTCAGATATTCATTCTATCATGTACGAAGGACAGCGATACCTTTGACAAATCAGAGTACAGTTATTCTAAAAGCTGCCATCACACGTTTGCTTCCCCTAGCTCATGATTGTGAAATCCCCACGTAAATATCTAGAAATTTCTCCCTAATTCCTGAGATCTACAACAGTAAAATGGCTAAATCTGGCAGAGTGACAAAGGGAAGGAACCTAAAAAGCAGAGCTAGTAACTTTTAAATATAAAGTCTATTTCCGTAATCACGTTCTCCCCCTTTAAAGGTTAGGAAATGGCTTCTTTTGGATAACCTATTTAGTAGTTATAACAAGCTAAGCATATATTGATTTTTCTTTCTAAAAATATATTTTGTGGCATACCTTCCAGAGTTTGTAGACGTAATTCACACTTATCTATTTTTTGAAGAGATTCTAGCATGACAGCACTTGTAAGACTGCATGTATCTACTTCTCCAATGGGATGTCTTGCTGTGCCCTTCCTTTCCTTATCTACATCTTCTGGTTTCTTTACAGCATTTACAAAATGTTACTCAATAACCATTCCCTGAAAGCACAGAGAAAAAAGGCTTGAGGGAAGGGGTCCATAGACATAACCCCCCAGAGGACCAGCCAATCACAGTAAGAAGGGTAATGGAGCCTCAGAGGCCTCAGTTTTCCCTTTGGGAACTTGTGAATATATGAGCAAAGAGACTACGTTTTCAAATGGGGATAATTTCGGTTAATAATTTTAGTCTGAAATTCTATAGCCAGGACTGACTGGTGAGACAGATGGCCATGTGCCACCGAGCCTAATGACCTGATTTAAATCCCTGGGGTCAACACGGTTGAGAAAGAACTGATTCCCACAGACACACTAGTCAGCTGGAGGAAGATGTGACTGAATAAGGAAGATGCGAGAACAAGGCTTCCATGCAACAAGGCTCCAAACCAGAACTCCGCCTTCTTGATGTCTTAATTTTACCCAGACATGAACAACACCGGACTTCTGTTACACAGATCTGTAAGACGGCTATAATATAATATGTTTGTATTGTTTGAGCCACATTTGTGGGAATTTGTTGTAGCAGCAATAGGAAACCAATACATCAAAGGAAAATACTATATCAAAGAAATCTCCGATGATGCTGATGAACCTCAGAGAGGTGCTCTTAGCCTTAGTGAAGACGTTTGTGACCTAGGAATATTCTTTCCCTAGTTCTCAAAATACTGAGACAATCTTACAAGATCCCTGTTCAGCTGTTACATATTTGAGAAAAATCGGCTGGTCCAGACCAATGAGGCTGAATAAATCATATTCTTAGCCGATCCTTATTTTTATGCATAATGGCAAATCTTATCAAGAAATTAGAGCCCAAAGATAGAAAACGGCTTCAATAGTTAAGAAAAAAATGAGGAGAATGTGTCTCCTCCCTCCAAATACGACCAAGGCCTGATTCATGCTCTAAGATTTTGCTTATGTTTGAATGGATAGTGTGCATTTATGTTTGTGTTCATATACATGTATAGGCATGTGCACCTGTGTGCATATAGCAGCTCATGGTTGAGATGAGATATATTATTCCCTGGGGATTCACTATAAATACTGAACCAATGCTTTGTGCTGGACCCAGCATCCACCTATACATCGAGTCCAGCTTGCTACAGGGATTCCATGCCTTCGAGTCAATCTTTTTAATCATTCTTCACTTTAGTTTTTCAGAAACATTCTCACTGAGTCTGGAACTTGCCAATTCTGCTAGACTGCCTATCTAGCAAGTTTCATGGACCTTTATCTCTGACTCCCTAGTACTAGAATTACAGGTGAATATCACCATGTCTAGCATGTGTGTGTGTGTGTTCCTTTAAAATAAAATGACATTTCTCCCTTCCTTTCCTATTTTCATCACCCCAAGCTGCCCTCTCTTGATCCCTTCCCATGTCCTCCACACTTAAGCTCAAAGCCTCTTTTTCTTTTATTATTATTGCTATACACACATATATACACATGTGTATGCATGTGTGTGTGTGTGTGTGTGTGTGTGTGTGCGTGTGTGTGTTTCTTATTTAACCAGCTTTTGGATGGGGTCTAGATATAAAAACTTTGGCCTTCATGCTTCTACAATAAGCACTTCACTGAATGATAGGGCCATCTCCCTATCATTGAAGCAATATTTTTTATTATTTATTTTTCATTTTACACCAGCTCCAGTTCCCTCTCACTCCCCTTGTCTTACACCCCTCCACATCCTCCCATCCCACCCTCCTCTACTCCTCAGAGTGGGTAAGGCCTCTCTTGGAGAGTTAAAAAAAATCTGGCATACCAAGTTGATCCAAGACCAAGCCCCTCCCCCTGTATCAAGGGCAAGCAAGGTATCACTCCATAGGGAATTGGCTCCAAAAACCCAGTTCATGCACCCAGGATAAATCCTGGTCCAACTGCCAGGGGCCCCTCCAACAGATCAAGCCGTACAACTGTCACCTACATTTAGAGGGCTTAGTTCAACCCGTGCAATTCCCAGCTGTCAATCCATAGTCCCTGAGCTCCCATTAGTTCAGGTCAGCTGTCTGTGTGGGTTTCTCAATCATGATCTTGACACAACTTGCTCATATAATGCCCCCAACCTCAACTGAACTCCAGGAGGTCATCCCAGTGCTTAGCCGTGGATCATTGCATCTGTGAAGCAATATTTTTTAATTAATTTTAACTATTAAATAAAATATAGAAGTTCTACAAATATACCTCCTCAAATACTTATTATTTGCTTATGATAAAAAAATTCAATATTCTTTCCTCTAGCATCCTGAAATATTCAGCACATTATTATCTATAATCTGCCTACTTAAAATAAACAGCAGAATTTTCTGGCCCTACGCAACTGTACTTTAATATCCACTGAATGACCTATCCACATTCCATGCTCTCTCTCCCTCTTTGTTCATTTGAAACAGTAACATCAATTTAGAGGTCAACTACATGCCTACTGCAATGTATTTTCAATAATCTATGAGCAATAATTTTAAAGCAAAGACAATATCGTCCTTTTTTCTCTCCCCTCTCCATTTAAATAAATTTCACTGTTTGAAGAATTAGAGACTATTTGTTTATGCTGTCTAGTTTTGTGTCAACATGATACACACTAAACTCACATGAAAAGAGGAAACCTCAGTTGAGAAAATGCCTCCATACTATTCTACCGCAGGCAGGACTGATGGTTGAACCCTACAGTCCAACCAGGTGGAGGCATTTTCTCAACTTTGTTCTTAATTCACGTTCTTAAGTAATGATAGGGGATTGTCCAGCTCTTTGTAGGTGGGGCCGCCCCTGGGATGGGGGTCCTGAGTTCTATAAGAAGACAAGCTGAGTAATCCATGTGGAGCAAGCCAGAAAGCAGCACCCTCCACGGCCTCTGCATCAGCTCCTGCCTTCAGGTTCCTGCCATATTGAGTTTCTGCCCTGATTTCCTCCAATGATGGACTATTGTGTGAATGTATAATAAACCCTTTCCTCCACAATTTGTTTTTGGTCATGGTGTTTCATCACAGAAATAGTAACCCTGACTTTCACTTTCTACATTTTTATTTTCTATGTTCTTAGTATCAATCTTTACCCTTGCCATCTTGGCATACTTTCTTTGAAATTACTTCTAATTTTTCTAGATAAATATTGATTTTTTATTATTAGAAATTAATTAAAGCCTTTATATTTCCCCAAGCTCATTTATGGTATCTATTGAAGATATTAAAATAAAAAACAAAACTTCCAGGATTCAAAACCATGGAGGACAATACTATAGAAATGACTCTCTAGAACTAAAATAAAGTGGTAACAGTTCACCCAATCTGTGTTCCTGCACTGACTTTCCTCAAGGGACTATGAGTCAATATGTAAGCCAAATAAACCCTTCCCTCCCCAAGACACTTTTGGTTATGATGTTTCATAACAGAAATAGTCACCCTAACAAAGGAAATCTCAAGAACTTATTACAATAGAAAACTGTAAAATGGATCCCAGATGTCAGTCTGTGGGATTCAAATAGATCATGGTCAAGGTGTCTCTCCAGGACAGCCCCTGGTGGCTTAGTATAAATGAAGGGAGCCAGGTGAGTACTGGATCTGTAACAGTAGCAGTAATATTTTTCTAAGAATCCACCATCAGTCATCAAAAATGTCTTTATCTGGTTGTTCACTAGTCTTTGATAAAAGTGGTTTCAGGCACCATTCACTAATAGAACTCAAACCCCAATTATATAGCTGCTTAATCAATGTCATTGAATTATCCCAAGCAACCAGTCTTTTCTAAATGATAAAGAAATGCTCAAGATGACACAAACACTGGCCAGTAAAATTACAGGTGGAAAGAATTGAGGTGCAGATATTCTGTAACCCCAATATTGCAGTTCCTATTCATGCTAAAAAGATTAGAAGGGAAAAGATAAAATTTTACCTGTGGCTATTTCTGAGTGGAGAGCTAATGTGAATAATATTACATTTTTCTGTTTTAAAAATCTTGAAAATATGTATTACCTTTACAACTCATTCTTAGCATTTTAAAAGTCGTGTGGGTGAAAAAGTGGCTTACTTTCTGCATCAGTTTGAAGACACAGGTGCCCCCCACAGACTCATGTATGTACCTGAAGGTCGAGTTCTCTGCTGACAGACTATTTACGAAAGATTAGGAGACATGGCCTTGCTGGAAGAAGTGTATCACTGGGATTTGGCTTTGAGTTTCTAAAGCCCATAAAGTCCCTAAAGTCCCTAAAGTCCCAGTCTCTCACACACTGCCTACAACTTGTGGATCAGAAGTGATTTCAGCAACAGCTACTGCATCATTCCTACCTGTCTGCTGTCATGTTTCCATACCACGATGGTCATGGAATCACCCTCTGAAACTGTTATCAAGCCACACTTAAATAATTGTTTTTAGTTTGCCTTGTTCTCTTCTCACAGCAATAGAAAAGCAGCTTAGACTCTTCCAAAAGGAAGAAAATGTCACCTTCTAGGAGGCATAAGTTTGACTTCCAGTTTTTGCATAGGGGACAGGAAACCTCTAATTTTTTTTAACAAAACATTATCTTTATTCAGATGCAACTTCTCTATAAAATTGTGTTTGTGTATATTTTTCAATACACACACACACACACACACACACACCATGAGGATATGATTGCAATTGTTAAGATCTGGGGAAATAGGTTGATACTGGCATAACAGTATTTGTCATACAGAATTAAAATTTGTAGTTACCTATAGTGAATCATGGTAAAAGATAGTATTATGTATGACATTTATAAGTGGATGTATCTTAAATTTAACCATCTGAACATATACCCACAAAAACAATGTGGTAATTATATAGATATGATAGATATGACCATTTAATAAGATACCTCTATAAAGAAGTCAATTGTTTTTGTAAGTGGAATAGGCAACTTCATGAATACTATTTTCTAGTTCCTAGTTAAAATTTCTCAACTGTTATTAAAAATGTTCTGGATTTGGATGGATTAAAAGAGTTATCTGTACATTCTACTCTCAAGGAAGAATGCCAAGAGAGAGACACGTAGTGGGCATCACAGCAGCAGAGTGTACACTTTTGCGGGGAGAGGGAGGATTTCTGAAAACACCATGGTTTTTTTAAACCAAAAAAAATTATCATAGCATGCAAGGGACCCCTGATTTGCTTCTCAGTGCCATAGGGAGAGGACTAGAAAGAAGAGGAAGAGGGAGAGAAGGAGAAGAGGAAAAGGAAAGGGAGGAGGAGAAATGTAGGGAGAAGGAGGGACAATTCTCATGTAATTTGCAGTCATCTAAGAAGTGATGCTATAGGAAAATATGTTTCTTCTTTTCTTCACTCATCTAATTATTGACTTAAGAATATAAACGCACGTCCTTCCATTCGTCATTAGTGTTGTTTATATAGTGAAAAGAATCTATTCCTAATTGACTGATTCAAGTTCTTAGCACATGACCTTCAGATTCAGCTGGCTCCCTATCTCCTCTGTCTCCAGACAATCCCATGTAAATCTGCCCTTCATTATGTTCCCTGACAGCTTAAATCAACACAACTATACATTAGATGGCACCATAAAAATTTCCCTAATAGTGAATTTCTACTAAATATTGATATTCATTTTTATTAGTTTACCCTGAGACATAAGTATCCTTGTTAGTACAAGGATGATGGCATAATAGTATCCATCCCAGTATTCCAATAATGGTGTGAAATAATTAATAATGGTGTGAAACTATTAATAATTAGTTAATATTTATTTTTTGTTTTTTCGATACAGGGTTTCTCTGTATTGCTTTGGAGCCTGTCCTGGAACTAGCTCTGTAGACCAGGCTGGCCTTGAAATCATAGAGATACACCTGCCTCTGCTTCATGAGTGATGGGACTAGAGGTGTGCCAATTGTATTTCCCCTTTATCTTCTTAAAATGTTTTAGATTTTTGTGTCATTGTTAAGTTGATTTTTATTTTGGTTCTGAGTGCACAGGTTGGCTTCCAATCTGAGCACCTCATATCTTAGCCTCCTGGGCAGAAGGATTATATTATATCCAGCTTTTAAAGCATCATTAAACTATGTTGTTGATGAAATGGAACCCTAGAATACCTACCAAGTCTAAATTTGCATAAACAGATTTGAAAATTAAAACAAAATATGACACTGTCTGCAAATACCAACTGTTCCACTCTCTCTCTCTCTCTCTCTCTCTCTCTCTCTCTCTCTCTCTCTCTCTCCACACACACACACACACACACACACACACACACAGTAGGCTTCTTCTACTCAATGCTGTTTAAAACTAGCTCAAACAACACACATGTCCATGTACTTTCTGTTCCCCTTCGGTGGGTGCCGTTTCCCCACTCTGACGTTAAATACTATTCATTGTGAAGTCCTAGCTCCAGTTCCACCTCGCCTCTGTGAAATGAAACACATACTGTACATGAATCCTCTATTCATAGCATAGTATTTAAATTATTTATAAGTTTACAAGCCCATATAGGAAGCCTCCATTATTGCTTCACAATGCGCGGTGGTAATCAATCCTCATTAGGATTCAAAGCCCTCTGTGGGTTTTCCTATCATAACATGTAGGTGTTGTACTCTTGCTGTTTATTTATGTTCTCTCCCTTCCCTCATGGTTTATGGGATATTTAGTGGGCAGAGACCTTTAATTCACCCAATCAATACATTTTCATTAAACTAAATTCCTTTTCTCATCTCCTATATTATGGGCTACTGAGGAAAATAATTTGAGTATTCATTATTAAATCCCTGGTATCTTTTCTAATATTTGATTTGATTTGCTTATAATCTCAATAGATATTGCTCCATGACAAACGATGTACTATTTTAAATCTTTCAGTAAGGATGTTTCTTCATCAGTCCTGTTGACTATCCAATTTATCCCGTGTGAATTTGCATCTTACTTTGTAGAGCTTCCTCTTTGAAAACCCAAGAAAGGGTGATGAGAAATGCCATTATAAAACACAGCACTTACAGACAACATGTTGTAAAAAACTTGAAGTACAGAGGTGTTCAAATTTAGACACACAAAAAAAAACGAGCCTACGTAAAGTATTGCTGTAGGCACGGTACTGCTACAAGAGGTATTCCAACTGTTCTGTATGCCTCTAAGAATTCATGGTCCAATAAGACACAGGTGAGCCAGCCTCTACGGTGCAACCAAGTAGCTTGCAAAAGACACTGTCCTGCAGAATACACCACAGGAAGGAGAAATTCTTATGTAAAGATTGTCCCTTCTAGTTCTTGAAATACATGTGGGTTCACTATTAATACATGCACCAGAAGTTTTATGTTCAAGAAGTACTATTTTGTAATATTTTTTGAGGACAAAATTAATTGATACACAGGGAGAAAAGGGGAAGAAAAACAAACTACCAAGAAAAATCTGGGTTCTTTTCTGCGCAAAAGTGTGCACATAAACTATTGCGGCTGAGAGCCTGCTGCAAGGGTTTTCATCACACATAGGAAAACACATTTGACCCCACACTCGTGTAAAAAGGCCAGGTTGGTAGCATGTGTTTGCAATGTCTTAGATGCGGAGCTGGAGACAAAAGCATCCTGGGGCTCACTGGTAGCCCAGACTAGCCTAACTGGTAACTCAATGAGAGACTGCCAAAAGTCAGTGTGGATGGGCTATATTGAGAAACGCCCAGGTTTATGTTAGCGTGTATATGCAGGCACAGGCACATGCCTGTGCCCACACATACATGCAGTAGCACTCACATGAATATGCACACACACGTTTACACACACAAACAGTAAATACCAAATACTGAAAACTATTTTATAGAAATCCAATTTTATATTCGTATGTCATAGATTGAAATGGGAACATATGGAGAGACAAGCAAGGAATGATGGGAAACTAATGGGAACACACTTTAAACTTACGAAGTTAGAATAATTAGCAATTCGATGGGGTGCAGTAATGTGCGATGAAAAAAAGGAGGAAATGGAAAGATGAGAAAGGAAGGTGACTCGGTTTTTTTTTCTTATGTTATTTCTTCAAGACTCTCTTATGGTGTGGTCATAATTAATTTAATCTCACTAAGAAAGAAAGAAAGAAAGAAAGAAAGAAAGAAAGAAAGAAAGAAAGAAAGAAAGGAAGGAAGGAAGGAAGATGGTTGTAGACTAGAAATCCATCCATCTGCCATGATCAATGTACATGTCAAGTAAAGACATAGGAAGACAGGCTTTCTCTAAATACAGATGCAGAGCATGACAGCTTTGGGCCAGAAAAACGGCTAGCTCAGACACAAGAGCATGAATAATGCTGCCTTGTGTCCCTTGCCATCAGATGATTTTTCAGGTGAAGCACATGAGGGTGAGCGCTCTCACAGGGGTTTACAAATATTTAAGATGCTTTACATGAGCTGTGTAAATGGAGGAGAGAGGGGGAGGGGAGGGGAAGGAAGGAGGAAGAGAAGAGGGGAGAGGGAGGAGAGGAGAGGAGAAGAGAAGAGAAGAGAAGAGAAGAGAAGAGAAGAGAAGAGAAGAGAAGAGAAGAGAAGAAAAGAGAAGAGAAGAGAAGGATCAATGGAAATAATGCTCATAGATGTGAAAACTGAGATGCATGAACATTCAGCACCTCTGACTGTGAGGTACCAGACACTAAGACAGAAATATACCTCATTCCTTCTAAACCCATCTGGGATGGACAATCAATCTATTTAATTATGATATCCACCCTGGGGTAAAAACAAAACCAGTTACAATAACAGACACAAAGAAGCACAGGAGTTGTCTGCATGCACAAACCCACCCTTCCGGGTTGACTTTCCCGCCATCACTACCGCCACAGCCACAGACACCACACACTAATGCACCTCCCAAACTGATCTTGGAACCCTTAGGCTATCTTCCTTTGCTCCTAGTAAGCCTGTGGCATTTTATGTTTTTCTCCATTCTCCCTGATATAGTATGATGGGGTTTTGTTTGCATTTTTTTCCCTCACTGTCAAAAAGACAGGAATTGCAAGTTTCTGCCTGCCAATGTCTCTACAGCTACTAACTTTGCCCCACATCAAAAACAAACAAACAAAACCCACAAAACTTAACTGTAAAATAATACCACATACAAAGTAATGCTGGTCTAAAGTAAGAATATGACATGACCTTCTTTTCTTTAGTTTCATAATCCCCCAAACACCAATGCCTTGGCTTAGGCCCATCTTTACAATAGTCTACACTTAGGGGCCTTAGCCCAAGTACAAGCTAAGTGAGACTGTGCACTTAGCCTTGAACCCCTCCCATCTTCCAATCTTCCACGACATTTGCACTTTTACCACGGACCCTTCCTTATATGCTGGGTTTATTTCTAACCCTCTTGGAAATTTTGTAAACTAACTATTACCTCCTCCAGAACTAAGGATGACAACATTTGAGAGTTGACATCCTTGGCTCGGGTTAATACACATCTTGGCCAGTGACCTCATGCCTCAGGCTGAACTATACTTGTCTGCCTCCTCCCCTACAACAGATTGCTCTGTTCTCTAATTCTACAAAATGATGGCTATACAGGTGAAGGGCCTAGAAAGGGTCCTACTTGTCTCTATAGGGAAATATGAAAAAAAATTATGACCTTTCTGGCTGTTTACATGGTCTTTTGGGAGGATTTAATTGGAGAATCTTCTTTTCCAAAAATATAGCCAAAATTTCTGGCTTTTCTCCTCCAGTGTTTTCAAGAAGTATCGCGTCCATCTTTAGCTTGTCTTTCCCTCATGAAGAATCCGTGCATGCAAGCATGTTTGAGAGGATGTTTCAAGTGTCCTTTGAAAGTGAACAACTGGCAGTGTGATCCATGAACTTAGGGATGCTTTCTAGAAAGAGAGTGAAGTGTGATATGTGTTGCCATTTCAAGAAGAAGCTTACGGGTTCTGCCTGTGTTCTAGACAGAACTCTCCCAAGTGTTGGATACCTAAATATACACTAAAATAATTGATGTGGATGCCCTTCTGTATGCTAGGAATATATGTTGTTTTTATTGGCTGATGAATAAAGCTGATTTGATGAATAGCCAGGCAGAATAGAGCGAATCAGGAAATCCAAAGATACAGAGGAAAAGAAGGTGGCCTCAGAGAGGCGCCAGGTAACCAGCTAAGGGGTAAGAAGGCAGAACATTACCGGTAACCCACAGCCTCATGGACTATTAGACATGGCTTAATTTAGTTGTGAGAGCTAGTCTGTAATATGGCGGAGCCATTGACCAAACAATTATAATTAATATTAAGCCTTAGAGTGGTGTGTTATTTTATAAGCGGCTGTGGGAACTGATGGGATGGGCAGGACAGAAAACCTCCAACTACAAATAATGACAAATATCTTTGTCTTAAACTAGGTTATTATGCATTCCTTATTTACAGTGGTATAAAAGAAAAAGAAACAAAATAAAGATATCAAAGAAAAGCCAAGCCCATCCGGTAAATGCATCTCTGGAACAAACCTGAGTGTTTGAGTTTCGTCCCCATAACCCATGCTAAAAAAGCAAGATAAGGAGACTTTTGTCTCCAATCCCAACCAGAGCACACCAGAGAACAAGACAGCATCGTGTTCTTTAGCAGGCAAATACTAGGAGCCAGGAGAAACACCTGGAAGCTTCTGTGAGCAGCCTACTGGCAGAAAGAGCAAGACTGTCTCAAAACAAAAGCAGAAGCTGAGAACTGACTCCCAGAAATTGTTCTTGAACCTTTACATGTGAACTGTGACACATATGCACATGCACACACTGAGTGAATGAGAGAGAGAGAGAAAGAGAGAGAGAGAGAGAGAGAGAGAGAGAGAGAGAGAGAGAGAGAGAGAGAGAAATAGAAAATGGCAGGTCCTTAAAGAGATGGCTATAATAAACCTAAACATAAGGGCACAAACTTATGTTAAGCAAATAATCCCATGTGTGTACTCAAGCTGATGTATCAGCAATGTTTTAAAAAGTAGAATGAAAATCAAGGCAGTAATAAAGCTTAGAAAAACTAAAGGATCAGAAATGATTTCGCAACATACAAGTGGAGCATAGGAAATGAACAATGGAACATTATACAAAACTCAAAGTTTTGTGTAAGTTCCTCCAAGACTGCAGAATTGGAGTCGCATATTTAAAAAGGACTTGGAACTTACTGAAGATAAGGGAAATCTTAATAATTTTTGGTTGTGAGCCTAGCCTTTAACGGCTGAGCCATCTCTCCAACTCGAAAAACTTAATAATTATGATAAAATACATCAATGTACTGAATCTCAGAACATCAGACATTTAAAATAAAGACAGCAGATATGTTTTAAAAATAAAACAAGATATCATAAAAGCAAAGGAACAAAACACACAAATCAGTTTCCCGAATGGCTCTCACGACTGTGGCCCCTCTCACGACTGTGGCGCTCCAGCAAGCTGAACTCAAGCTGACTGCAGACTGGCCCAGGGCCAGTGCTGAAAGCAGCCATTTCAGCGCCACCTAAGCAGCTCAACCTGCAGGATCCAAAATGGGGATGTTCCAGAAACTGGAACTTCCTGCTGCCCACATGCAGATTCACAGAGTTTCAGCTCTGGGAGTGCCCGGCATCTAAATCTTCAGAGTAATGATGTTCACCTCTGCTATTAAGCATGCTCGGGCTCAGGGATTACAGGTATAGTTGACAGTATTTCTCCTCTCCCTGACAGATCCCAAAGAGCACAAAGCTGTCCCTATTTCAGATCACACTGTTGCTTTCAAATCTAAATGCTTTGCCTCCAGTCTGTTGCTTGGTTTTTAATCTCTAATATTTTGCTTGCTATCTTCCTGAGCCTTTCTATTCTTCCAACAGTCCGTGTCATGTGTGAAACTCCCACCTCTTGAGCCACAGATGAATTGTGACCATGAAAATCCCCTGGTAGCTTTCCTTTACCAGCCAACCTCACTCCCGAAGCTGCCTGGGCTAGCCCAAACTAGTCTACCACAAACTAATAGTGTGATTGATGACGGAAACATAATATTTCTTCTCACCTCAAATGACCTACAAGCAGTTTTCACACATTTTTAGTTCCTTCTGTTTTCTTGCTGGCAAAACTTTGACTGTGGTTAGAATTGCTGGCGTGCCGAATCCTGGTAAGAAAAAAACCATCCCATCTCATAACATATGTTGTCAGACAGTAAGACAATAAGGAACAATTACCCAATGCTATGTTCAGGGTGAAATGTCTGTGTGTCAAACGATATCCAGGGTCAGGGCAAGAGCACTGTTACAAACTGTTTGAAAAAACATATGAAAGTATAGCAAATGTATTGTCACAAATCACTTCCGTACATCGTCTGATAGATAGAAATGTAGAGTGTGTAATAACCCTGAAGAAGCTGGATGAGGTTGCATGGAATGTAGCAGCCTCTTAATGCCCGTGTAGAACACTTGTGAGCATGATCTGGTCCCCAGCTGCTTTTTGGTAATAAAGCTAACTTTTGAGAGCACGCATCAAGGGGAAAGTTAGGACGGGACACAAGCCTCACTATCACCTGTGCTGAAACACAGGCAGCATCGCAAACCAAATAAACCAGGGATCAGCTTGAGGAAAGGGGATGGCGTCAAAGGAGCAAAGTAGAACTGGCGTCAGGAGAACATTAGGAAGCTGGCCTCCGGAGTGCGTGCCATGTACAGAGCCAAGGCAAAATCAGGGATTCCTTATCCTGACTCCCATTGAAATAGCTGCTTTCTATTTTATGTTGCTTACCTGTAAGAGTCTACAGCATTACTTTCCCTTTATTAATCTTGCAACTTTGAATAGTAGAGCTGCATTTCATGTGCATAATTGTGTACCCCGAACAGGACACTGAGCTAAATCGAAAGCAAAGGGACCATCTAACACAGAAATGATACAAAGAAAGCAAACAAAAAAAAAATGTATGCACCATCACAACACAATGCCTGTACTTTCACATGGTTTATCACATTATTGTTTGCCTTGTTTTAGAGTCTCTTTGGTCCCCCAAATCCTCATAATGAAAAGTTCTTCCACACTGTCAAACAAACAATCAAACAAAAACCTGCTTTCATCTTATTGTTCGTGACTCATGCAGCAAGCACTGTACATGATTGTAAGAGCCACAGGTTATCTTTGTCACGGCTCCAATCGGGGGAGATCACAGAAACCCTGTGCAATGAAGAATGCCTAAGATCGAGCACTAGAAGCCCCAAGCAAGAAAAAAGTAAATCTCATAAGAATAAGTGGCCTTATTTCATTTTCAGCAGATGAAGTAAGTGCAAGGTGATTTTTCCCCCCGCTGTGAAGACATTGATTTTGAGAACAGCCTACAGCATTTAATAACCTTCCTACTTTAGAATCCTCTTGCAGAAAATTGGGATAATATATTTTATTGCTTTGTGTTCATACCTAGAGTAATGAGATGATTAATTTATACATGGAAATTAAACACATTTTGTAACAGCCCTCCAGAAACTGCCAATAAATAATCATTTCTTTTTTTATAAGCCATTGTTCTTCACATGGTGGTTATTATTATTATTATTATGTATCTTTTCCTTTTTCATTGTTACACAAGACCAAAGGAAAATGGTGCATGCACCTGAACCAGTAATAATGCATGCAACTAAACTAATTTTGATTTTCATTACAAAAATGTGTAAATTTTAGGAAATTCATATTCAGCATTTTAGAAACAAGGACCAATAGATTTGGGGTTATTCCTTAGCACATTTCTTGCAAAAGGATAGTTTGTTTTGTTTTTCCTCCTGCTACCTAACACAGCGGAAATGAATGTGCAGTCTTCAGAGGGTTTCCCAGTGGAACAATGTGTGTTACATAGCAACAGCTGTTGGAGACAGAACCATGCAGCAGCTTCATACTTTTCCCACTTGGAAAGATGATTCTATGTACCCACAGGAAATGTGTGCAACACCAACACCATTTTAAACACACTCTACTATACAAGCTCATGGCGTTTTACTTGGTTCAATGACCATTAACAGATTGTGTTCTTCATGTATAAAGAATTTTTGCAAATGCTCAGTAATATTCTTAGAGCAGGTGTGATTATCCATACATAGATACGTGTGTGTGTGTGTGTGTGTGTGCCTGTGTGTGTGTGCCTCTGTGTGTGTACATGTGATATTTGTAGGGCAATAGTGTCTTGGTCTAAGGTTGGTCTTACACAGAAAACCCAGGCAAGGCTAAAACTCACTGTCCACTTCTCATTGAGCTAGTTGTATATGTGAACAAAAGTAAAAATACTAAGTTGTGCACTAACACGGTATTGTATAGCTGACTGGGGCGCATGTGTTATGGTGTCTTTTGATTGCTCTACTTCCTATGTAATCATGGTGCTGTTTAGCCTTTATCTTGTAAATAATGGCGGTTTGAAGCAGGTGCAGATTGCTACTACTCCCGGACATGCTTGGCAGCAGCACGTGGCAAGCAAATGAATCCCTATAGTTTGTCTCCAGGAATCCTCAACATGAAAACAAAATGGCTGTGAATGCAAACTACTTTCAAAAGAAACTGAAGTGGGTGGATTTAGGTAAAGGAAGACAAGCAGTTTACCGCAAAGAGCAGCTAGGAGAAAGGAACTCTTGATCCAGCCGCCGAAGGAGCATGCGCTTCTAAGTTAAATTCCAAGCCAGCTTTTCTTGTGTTTGTTGCAGAACACCCATGGAAACGAAGTCTTTATTTTCTGAACCAGATTAAGTTTTGGCTCAGTCCAAAGAATCCCTACAGTCAAAGAGTAGCAAAAATTTGACTTAAAGTGGGCAAAGAATTTTAATACGCATTTCTTCAAAGACACACAGATGGCTAGAAAGTATATAAAAGCGTGTAGCATCATGGAAGCCGTGGCTTGATATCCGGGGCAGGAGGGCATTCCAGACAGAGAACAGAGTATGGGAAGAAAATCTGAGGCAGAATGCCATGGATATGTAGGAGTTTGTAGAACGCTGCACTCAGCTTGTTAAAAGGACCCAAAGTAATGTCCGGGCCAACGGGAGACAGCATAACTCTGGGGGACATCGGGACGACAGCCATTTGTCATCTCATCCCCACAAATGGTCTTTTAATGCCTCTCTACAGGGCACCAACTCCGCCCTTATATTGACCAAAATTCGGTTGTTGGTCTAAACTATTGGAGGTGAGCCGTGAGTAAATTAGCTTAAGGGACGGTCTCTTCAAAGAAACATCTAGCTGATTTCAAAGGTAGTGGCATTAATTTGTACCCCCACAAATCCACAAATACCGCCGTGTGTCTCATTTCCCACACCCGTTGGCTGTCCTTTCTATTTCTGATGCTGACTACTCTAACCAGGGTGATTTCGAATACTGTAGGAGGTACCATCATATCTGATTCCTAGGGGTGGTCCTGCCACAGTGGGCAGGGCTCTGCAACATCAGTCATTAATCAAGAAGACAAAATGCCCCCTGCCCCCGAGAAATGGCTACTGGCCAATTTCATGGAGTCCTTCTTTTTTTCTTTTTTCAATTGAAGTTTCCTTTTCCTGAATGACCCTGGCTTCTGCCAAGTTGACAGTGGGTTATTTTTAAAGGGAGGCTTCACAAAGTTGAGATGCTTTAGGAATATAAGGGAGGGTCTTAGAGGAAGAGTAGGGAGTATGATAAAAATATGCTGTATAAAGTTCTCAAAACATTAGTTAAAATATTGTATTTCTTAAAGACTGTTTTATTAATACACTTTTACCTACTTTAACAGGGGAGCTTTTCACAAGCATTCCAGACTAAATAAGAAAACCCTAGATGCTCTCATCATTACCATACTTGAATTGTAAACAAATAGTCATTTACAATTGCAATTAAAGTCTATGATAGTTGACTTTTTTGATGACTAGTGCCCATCACTCAATAACATTTCTGAGTTTCCCTACACTCAGAACCACGAGGGGCAATAATAAATTGCTCTACCATATTCCAGTACCTTGCAGAGACTGAATCAATAACTTAAGTTCCCTTCTCCCAAATGGCAATGCATTTTCTCTAGAAAACTCCCAGTCATTCCACATGCTTCCTGACTTTTTTCATCTATAGCCTTAAAACTATACAAACAATCGGAAGAACGTGAAAAACAAATTCCCCGTAGAGGTAAAAGTTTGTGTGGCGATATCAGTAGTTGATGGAGAGCGTGACAGACAAGATGAGGCAGGTGGCCAAGGGTCTGGCCGACAGAAACAATGCCAGGATTTCCTTACTTGACTCTCAGAACACTGAGACGTCATTAAAGGATTGTAAGAAGACAGGATACATGATAAAAATTTGCATTTTAAAGGTCATTCAGCAATTAGAAAATCTATGCAAGAGATGACTAACACTAGGCAGAGAAGATGAGTGTGGGATGAGTCAAATGAAGAGGGAATGCTGGACTTGGGGGATACTGAGAAATAAAATAAAAAACCGACAAAAAGGTCAGATGTGCAAGAGTGGGATTTCTGACTTACAGAACAGCATGTTGCGTGTTCCACAGAAGCAGATGACAAACCGAGTAACTCCAGCATGCATGTTTTCTGTTGCTCAGCTGATTTATACAAAGTCTAAGCCAAGCAGGGAGTGGTGTGAGTAACAAAACACACACAGTCTGCACACAAGCTAGTATTACTACTATTTCTTAACCTAAAATGGATAGATTGAATTGGAGGCATTAAATTTTATTGTACTTGGCTAGTTTGTGCTAATTTTCTATTTTTTAAAATATCAGTTTAATCCTTTTCTCTGTGCGTCTAGAAATGGATGTCGAATATTAATTTATATTAGATACCTGCTAGAAAATTATTTGGAGCCAAAGGGTATAGGATCCATTTGGCTGACACTTAAACATCTCTAAATAACAAAACCTAATCATTAACAATATAAGGCTGAGAATTGTTAATTCATTCTCTCAAGCAAAAGGCAGTAAAATATCCTGATAGTTCAGACTTTGTAACGTCTGCCATTTATAATGCTTCAAAACACAGCACAGCACAGCTCATTTGGTCTTGGCAGCTGTCAATGGAATCCAGTGTCCCATCATATTCTGTCAGAGATCTGTTCTAACAAACTATACACTCTTTGTGGCCACCTATCCCCATAGTACAACTCTCAGATATGCTTGTATAAGGCCTGATGGTATTGGCTTAGCTTAAGTCTTTCTTGAGAGTGGGAATCATGGATTCTATCAGATGATATGCAGAAAATTAACATGTGTGGTCAACAACTTTTATACCTGAATCAAACCATCATGGTTTTGTACTCCAAGCCCACTTTCTAAACTTTCTAACATCTACCTTTATTTAACAAAAAAAAAAAATTGTCATCAATTCTGATTCATCTACCATCTGCAAGTCTGAAGGACAGCTTTCAAGCATTTTAACCCTTACCTTTTCCAGTACCAATATTAATCTATGAAACAACTCTATAATGACACTTTATTATATTTCCATGCCATAGTTGTTAGATCCCTTAGGAATTGAAAGTTTAATTACTAGTTCAATAGAATTGCCTTTAAAACATTTTAAATTAACCAAAATGATGTATGATTTTTTTTAAAAAGTAATTTTCTATTTGAGCACTAGAAAAGAATCATGGACAGATGGTTCAAAGGATATTTAGAGAAGTCCAACTATTCCGTGTGTTACTATACTTGTGGGTATAAGTCATATGTACAGCAAAGCCCACAGAATATACAACATAAAGAGCGAACCCTGCTGTGATCTATGTACTTCATTCAGCCAGAAACAGTGTATTAATATTGTACCACTCTAATGTAAGACGTTAATGATACAGGGACCCTAACACAGGTAGAGAGGAAGGATGGCTATGATAGTAAAAATATCAGAATCTTTTGTAAAATCAAAACCATGACAAAGAATGACATTTATTCATTAAATAATTATGTTCCCTCTTACTTTATACCTTAGCAACTTTTAATTTTTCTATGAGCAATGTATTTATAAATTACTTTATAATTTATAGCATAAGCTGGAAATTACCTTGTAGCTATAGGTGCTAACATTTGTTTTGTTTTGATTCGTTTTGAGACAGAGTCCTACTATATAGTTATGGCTATATTGGAACTTGATATGTAGACCAGGCTAACTTTGAACTCATAGAGATCTGTCTGCCTCTGCCTCTTGAGTGCTGGCATTAAAAACATGTATCACCATACCAAACTAGTTGCTGGCTTTTAAATTAGAATCATGGCTCACTTATGAGAAGGCGAAAGTGCTCACTGGCATTATTCCCTAGTTCAGTGACAGCTCTGGGTTACCTGATCCATGAGATTTGCCTCTTCCTGATTAAGGTTTCCCATACCAGGTGAGAATCAATTCATCACTTTCACTTTTCATAATGATTTTCTTAGTAATGCCAATCAAAATTGCCAACATTATTATTTTACAAATACTTATTATTTAATATCTGCCTATCATCCTAAGAAAAAGTCTGCCAAATATAGCCTTAAAAGGCATGCCCTCAGAAAATGCAAATGTTATGATTATTCAAGGAAGAAATAGCTAGAATCTATTGCACAATAACCATCTGTTTTCTCTGTCTGCTACTGCAGGGTGACCCCTGCACTTTATTTTCTACTTTTCTAGTGCTTTGTATCATTTTGCTTGGGCAATTGTATGACATTATCCCAGAGGATCCCATTCGCATACTAACCGAGGGTAAAATTGTGCTAACTTAGGAAGCAGTCCATGGAATAGCCTTTAGTAGGTATCTAGTAAATGAGAGAAGAGCATAGTCATTAAATAAAAAGGCAAAAGTCATCAGCTTTCATGTTTGTCTTGAAAACTTGCTGCTCTAGGATACTGGAAACAACAGTATTCCTATTCAGTTAGTATAATATTGTGGTTTGTTGGACAACTCTTCCTTCCTCAGTCCCACCCTGTTTGAAAATCCATTCACTTGCTTTGAAAGGTAGCTTGATAATTCCTTCCATATGGAGCACATTAGTCCCACACTTCTGAATTTTAGTTTAATTTTTTACTTCTCTGGGAGGTTTTAGGTTTTGCTATGAAGGGCTCTAAATATGACTATGAAATTTGACTAAGCCTAGAAGTGTCAGCCTCTGCCCTGAGTGAAATGGGCCCTATGTAACCACTTCTCTTCGGGTCTGGAGGCAAGGATGGAGCATGAGATGTAGATTTGGAGCAAAGCCAAAGCCATTTTAGGGCATCCAGGCTTTGCCCAGGCCGGAGGCATTCCAGCACTGACATGCTGAACAGTACCATACCAGGAGACCCAGGAGGGAGAAAAATGTACTGTTAGAACATACAGTGATTGCTTGTTATGAACTTTACTTCTATGAAGAAAAGGAAATGAATAACAACAGTGTACACCTCAAAAATATTAAAAATTAATAAAAAGCTCATATGCCTGGCAATTCTACCAGTCACGTTAAGTAGCTGATCAGAAATAGAAACTATGACTGAGACAATAAAGAAGCTACATATCCATTTCAAATCAACTTAAAGAATAGTATCAATTTGAACAAATATATTCTGAACGACTGCAGACTACATGCATTTTATAAGATGCTTAGTTTTGAGCATGAGATTCACGACTACCTTATATGCCATCCTAGTGCCTTCACCCAGTAGCTGATGGAAGCAGAAGCAGACACCCACCCATAAACACTAGCCGAACTCCTGGAATTCAGTTGCAGAGAGGGAGGAGTGATGATCAAAGGGGTCAAGAACAGGCTGGAGAAACCCACAGAAACTGCTGACCTGAACAAGGGGGAGCTCATGGACTCCAGTCTGATAGCTGGGAATCCAGCATAGGACTGACCCTGACCCAGACCCTCAGAACACTGGTCTCAGTTAGGAGAATTGGGCAGTCTATGGGGCCTCTGTGGATCAGTATCTATCCCTAGTATAGAATGGACTTTGGGAGCCCGTTCCACATAGAGAGATACTCTCCCAACCTAGACACATCGGGGAGTACCATCTCCATTTCAGATACGAAGGTTCTGAAGCATAGGATGTGAGATGGTCCACATGAGAAGATACCACAGGGAAATAGGACTCTAGTCAAAACCTGCTGTCTGGTACCATATCAACAATGCTGTCTATTCACACCCTGGCGTAAGACCAACTCATCTTCTTAATACCGTCAGTGTCTGCACAGTCATGGCATCCTTCAGTGTCTGCACAGTCATGACACCTTCAGTGTCTGCACAGTCATGACACCTTCAGTGTCTGCACAGTCATGACACCTTCAGTGTCTGCACAGTCATGACACCTTCAGTGTCTGCACAGTCATGACACCTTCAGTGTCTGCACAGTCATGGCATCCATCAGTGTCTGCATAGTCATGACACCTTCAGTGTCTGCACAGTCATGACACCTTCAGTGTCTGCACAGTCATGACACCCTTCAGTGTCTGCACAGTCATGACACCTTCAGTGTCTGTACAGTCATGACACCTTCAGTGTCTGCACAGTCATGACACCTTCAGTGTCTGCACAGTCATGACACCTTCAGTGTCTGCACAGTCATGACACCTTCAGTGTCTGTACAGTCATGACACCTTCAGTGTCTGCACAGTCATGACACCTTCAGTGTCTGCACAGTCATGACACCTTCAGTGTCTGCACAGTCATGGCACCTTCAGTGTCTGCACAGTCATGACACCTTCAGTGTCTGTACAGTCATGACACCTTCAGTGTCTGCACAGTCATGACACCTTCAGTGTCTGCACAGTCATGACACCTTCAGTGTCTGTACAGTCATGACACCTTCAGTGTCTGCACAGTCATGACACCTTCAGTGTCTGCACAGTCATGACACCTTCAGTGTCTGCACAGTCATGACACCTTCAGTGTCTGCATAGTCATGACACCTTCAGTGTCTGCACAGTCATGACACCTTCAGTGTCTGCACAGTCATGACACCTTCAGTGTCTGCACAGTCATGACACCTTCAGTGTCTGCACAGTCATGACAATGCTCGCTGTGCAGAACTGCAAATGTGAAGATATCTCATAAATAAGCTGGCAAAAGCAGTCAGTTGCCCTCTTTTACTGCCCTGCCCCTTCCCTGACTTAAAAATACAACTATCCTCTGCCAACAGTTGCATTGTCGAGGTGATCAACTTTAGTTTTTGCTTTTGTATTAAATATGCTCAGTTATCTCTTAAGGAAATTTAAAGAAAAGAAACTACCAGGTCTTCATCATGAATATCTTAACGGATCCTACTGGGCTACTTTTTAAAACACAGACATTCTACTTTGTATGGCTCTGCAACTCAGCATGGAATTCCAGCACACTGGAAGTCTGATTTCCCAAGAGCATTTCCTTTCCACAACAAGACATATCTTCTCCCTGATTTCTTTGTCTTGTGTTATATGCTGCCATATGGCAACAAGAGCCTACCCAGGCTAACATATGGAAAACTTGCCATGCATGGGAAAACAGCACAGAGAAATTATAGAAACACAAAACCCCACCATTGCTCATACCACTGCATAAGGAAGCTGCCTGTCACAGATGCCAAAGCATAACTAGTTTAACATTATCTCTTAGTGTGATTCCTATCTTATAATTAAGCCTGGCTTACCAAGCAATACCCCATCAGTTATAATCACCCTATTTGAGTGTCAGTTGAATAAAAACATTTTGCTATCTAATTAGCGACTTAACACAAGCTACAATGCTTCCCCCTTTATACCATGACATTTTCCGGCTCCTATTCGTTCATCTTCATCATCATTAGTTCCCCAATGTGGGCATTTTAAAAACAGAATGTTTGTATTCTCAATAATGTCTTCTCAATTAGTCTCCCATATTCAACCAGACACCTTCGACATGAAAAATTATAAAATCATCAATTGCATTTATATCTTTGAAGCAGTCTTCTCTCTTTTTAACTAATAAAATGCATTTATTTATTTGGGAAAAAAAGAAAGAAAAAATTGAAACAGAACTGTCAAGGAACACTGCCAGCTGGCTCAGAGGTAAGCTTATGCTCAGTTTGCTTTCTGACAGAAGCCCAGGACCACTTACCTAGGGCTGGTTTCTCCCAATGTGTTGGGCCCTGCTACATCTATTAACAATCGAGACAGTTCCCAAGGACATGTCTGACTTTGAGGCTTTCCTCCCAGATGACTTTAGGCTGTGTCAAATTGACAAGTAAAGCTAACTAGGACACTTTCTTATACAAAAGAGCCTACACCCCATTTAGTCAGTTTGCTCTGCTCCTCTGCCGATACCTAACATCCATTTCTTTCATACATATAAGAGAACAGATATCCCAGTGTTTCATAGCCAGTCCCCATGTCTGTGTTTGTTCTTGGCCATTTTAAGTCACATAAGTCTTTTAAAATATGTGCACTCTAGCTCTGCTGATTTATTTCTATCTGTCAATTTCTAGGGTCCCAACATCTGTTTCTATCCTACATCTCAATCAACACTTTGTTGTACTCTTACCATACTATCTTTTTCTGCTTCTTCAAGAACAGTAAGCTCCTTCATGTCTCCATAACATCACTCATATATTAATACTTCTGCGGACTGCAAAGCCCTTCCCCATCATCTTTAACTTGTGAACTCAAGCATAGGTGGAATGTCTCCATTAAGAGTGGTCAATTGCTTTTTCCATGCTCAGTACAGCACTCAAGTTATACATTCCCTGAGTTTGCATCTCCCCCCTCTGTGAATGGTTCATGAAAGACACAGGTTTCA